>JACSZP010046541.1:0-10141 GCA_016161895.1 Pinna nobilis | reverse complement strand
GCCTTTAACTTCACATAGTTTTCTCTCTCCTTGCTTCCAACCGACACCTGTGTCTTATAGGGCGTGTTCCATTCAGCAGTTCGGAGCCGATTCCGGCTGCGCCATTCCGTTGTATGAATGGAATGTTCGTGGACATGACTGGGACGTTCTGTTTTGTACATTAACCTTTTTTCTTTGATAGAAAGATCTTCGTAGACCACATCCACTTCTAAGAAATATTGTAAAATATTGGCTAGGGTATTCATTTTAATAGACATATGCACAACGCCATGTTGATTACGTAATAATTCTCTCCACAGCATCTTTTTAAAAAGCACACTTCTAACAGTGTCGGAATTCTGTTCTGAACCATTCCATTTTGATGCCATGCATTAAGGACATTCGGAAGAGGAGAATGGAACACACACTCATTGTTCATGGTATGTTGAGCTCGCCACTTTTTTACTAAACGAAAGACGTCGAGAAGGACTGAAAACCCAGATCATAGCTTGGTTAAATTGTTGTTTAACGTCCCACTCAAGAATATTTCACTTAAATGGAGGCGTCACCGTTTGCCGGCGACAAATTTTGCTCGGTACTTATAGCGAAAGAGCACGGAGGGTTCTTTAACATGCCGACACCTATTGTGACACGGAACCTCGGTTTTTACTCACTAATACGAAAGGCAGGGACATCCAACCACAGCCCTTTGCGGCCCTTCACGTGCATTCGATGACGTCTCGGTACAAATGAAAGATTCTTTAGTTAAATGTTATCAAAATAACAAAAGTTTTACCAAGCATTAATTTTTGTAGAAGAGATATTGTTTAACATATGAATCCTTCCCAGGATGCAACTGTTGCTTCAGCGTACAGTAAGGATAATAAGAAGTCAAACAACACATTAAGTCAAGTTACGTCAACGCACAGGAGATGCTATTCCACAATACACCACCTCGACCTGAATCCAAAAACATAACCAAAACGAAAATTGCTGACAATTTTTAATTTGAAAAAACAAAACAAAACAACTTGCGAGTTCGTGAAGAATGGTCCGTCATAAGAATCACCAGGTCTGGCCAGTAATCTGAAAGATAAACAAGATATCTTTATGGAATACTGCATGTCTGATATGATAAAGAAAATCTATTTACAATAGGTACGGTAACACGTGTTAGTGTTGCTGTTGTTATGATGTGTAGTACTACTAATTGGTCAGATACCTGAGGGTTATTGGGGTTAGCCATATGAAAAGCATGAATTTTATCCTCAGATGTGTTACCTGTATTCAGGTATAGAAAAGAAATTAATCGAAGCTCAGCAGTACAGTGCAACGGTCATTTGACACCCCACCCTCCCTCGCCGTTCTAATTCAAGACATATGTGCTAACTAATGTTTTTCTTTTTTTGTAGAATTTTGGAGACTGTATGAGGCCATGCCTTTTTTCTTCATAGCGCGAAAAACGCCGGTTTATTTTTATACTTTTTATTTAGAACATTAAAAAGTTTGTTGCACTAGCAACTGCGAGATTATCCTGAATATGTTCTGAGTTTATTTTGTAAATAATTTATGTTCGGTTGAGCTGGGCGAATGAGAACATAAGTTTTTATATAACGTCAGTTAGAAAATAAGATTCCAAACACATTTCCATCCATATGACAAAAAAGAAAAGTCTATTGAAAACATAAGAATCACGGACCACTGACATAAAAGACGTGGGGCCAGGTGCCATGGAACAGATAACATCCACGGTTGACTGGTCTGGGCCTACGACCCTCGGGCTGATATTGGAGTCTCGGGTTGATATGGAATGCGATAAAGATATTGGCCATGTATTATTAATATATATGTATTACACTATTAATTTTTCTTGCCAATTGAAAGTGGTGGTGTTTAATAATGTTTTATAATAGACAGGTCAAGAACTTTGTACCCATTTTATGTTGGTATAAAATCAAGAATTCGCTTTAATCAATAATATGCAGAAGAGACGAGAATATAAAAAGGAAGTGTTTCTACAAGACAAATGATACCACTATCTGTGGATCTTAAACAGCACTTTGAATAACGCTGAATCCTGTGGATATGTACTACTCCGCCATGCTTTAAAAACACAAATATACATAAAGCTGTAGATCCAAAACTGTAGGAAAAATGTGCAGCGGGACAAAGATTGTACCTATCTTCGGGTGAACTGACGAACTAACGGACGAATATAGTAATATGGGGCACAAAAAGTAAGTGTACAATGTTTACCCCGAAATGAGACTGGAAATTTATCTTCAAATTCAGAGATTATGGGTTCAAATCTTAGCGGAGACGCCTAGCTTTCCGCGGTTATATGTTATAATAGAAGTCACTACTCTAAATATTCTTACTTATTCTTAGTGACCTGGTGCTGGTACCATAAAACTTAAGAATTTACTTAAGTCTGATAATTTAGTTATCGCAAGCTAGTCCTGATGTCTGCTGATTAGTTTAGAAGTAGGAGTTTTGAGAATTCTCAAACATAAGTAATTTTTTAAGTTTTATGGTGCCAATCTCTGAAGTGCCGAGCACTGGTCATACTTTGAAGCCCATCACGGGCATTCGGTGACGTCACGATATAAGAGCTTTTCGGGGGTGATGTTTTACTTAAATAAAGTACATCTGAGAGAAAAGATAATAAACATCTTACCACACTGGAGAGGGTGGCGGTGTTGCATAGAAATATGCAGACAATCGAACGAAGAACTCCAGCTGCCTTGGAGCTGTGAAAAAGAAAATTGTTTATTTAATTACGTGTTGAGATATTGATAAAAAATATCTAATGAAATAAATGGAATTCTAAATAAAATATTGAACTCAAAATATCGGTCTTTTTTCTAATTATTGGTTTTTAGGAAATGACAGTGATCATCAAGATTACTCAGTAATTACTATAATTTTCTTAATATCATAATCTCAATAAAGCGTTCGCAGTCATTTACATCTATCATTAATTGTATCGATATCTGCATTTTGATGTCTCAGCAGTTTTCTCCGCAAAAAATCTTTTTACCGAGGTCAGATTGTAAATTGCTGGTTTTTACAAAAAAAGGAAAAAATAGCAGATCATCAAGACTACTAAGCAATCATTATATTTCTGCGCATGCGTGAGTTAACTATTATTCCAACCTTAGGGGAAAAATCTGAAAATAATGTAAAAAACAAACTTTAATTACCAATCAAAAAGTGGGATGAACTGATAAAACAAAGATAAAAAGACTTGAATATAAAGTTACGAAGGCTAACTTAAGTTTATTTCAGTGAAAATTGGATAATCTTTGCCAAACGGGAGTACTTTTCACTGTCTAATTCCCTTGTACATATTAAGCATGTCATAATAAACAGTATAACTTGAACTAAAAAAGTAAACGAAGACGTTCAACAATCTCCTCTGAATCATCAACATCAGCAATATCTAAACCAAAGGAAAGTCTTATAGCACCTTTCTTTTCTGAAATGATCAGCAACAGTCCCCATTATTGACGACCACAAAAACAACACAATTTTGTAAAATACTGCTATCGAAAAAGAGTCTATATCGGTAAATATTCAACAGGTGGTTTCACCAGGCAATACCACGCTACCTGACATCGATGTAAGCAGAATTGCAATAACCGTTTAAAACCTCATGGTTCAGGAGATCAAGTTTATGGTGGATACCATAGTGGCAGCAAAGCGTGCTCCTCCCCACGACACCATCTCAATCCTAGCAGAGGACAACAAAGTTCTGAGACAAAATGTTGACGACTTGGAGATGTACAGACGCCGTGGCTGCATCCGGATCACTGAAGAACTCATTGACACCGACAAAGCTGTCATGAACGAGGCAGCCAAGCTTGATATTCCACTACAGCCTTCAGAATCACTGTGTCGCATCGAGTTAGACTAGATCAATCATGTTGATAATTTGCATATTCAGAATAATCATTTGCAATGCCAACAATATCAACAATGAATGATTATTTGGAAATAGCAGTAATACAACTCTGAATCTGAATATAGAGGCAGACTTATCTTGTCATTGGTAACCATTGCAGTGAAATGACTTTGACATAACTGGTTGATAAACAGATTAATATGGGTACTTGTAAGATAAATTCAAAGCTTTCGAATTATCAGAATAATTAATAATGAATGTTGGTCCATCTAGATTTGTTTGAAATGACATCGGTGAAGCATGATATCACAGAAAACATACTTAGTGAATCATGCAGCAAATCTTTGAATCTGTAGATATCTCCAGCGTTGATAATTTCTTCATATTTATTGAAGACCCACACGGCTCCCCGCACATAATTCCGTAGGCTGTTAACAAGGGAGTCTATTGCCATCTGATCGACGATGGTTACACCCATGCGCATGTGTAGATCCCAAAGAATACGCTCCACTGTTCCCATAAAACTGCTTTCAATTATGCCATCTGCAAGCCTACGGAAATTATTTTATATGAAGTAAAGTGACATGTATAAGTTAGTTTCACACGTTGGAATATTTCTAATTTTAAAAGATCCAACAAAGCCAAAAAAAAGAATAAAATAAAATAAATAAAAAGATGCTTCGAATACATATTCATAAAAAGTTATAAAAGATCATGAAACTCATCGTCAGATATTTCTAACACTGATTTGATAGACACTCCAATTGCCCTTTCAATGGAAATAATAAATTAAAGAGCTGCATCTGAGAGTTAGAATCCATCTTAACCACACATACAGATACATCATATGTGTAAGTTTGGCTACCCTTGCTGTCATAAGTAAGAGATAATACGCCTGGTTATTTGTGCGGGTGCCGACACTAACGCCGACGTCGGTCGCGATGACATACTCTTCTGTCCTATGACGTGTGTAATTCATTTGGAAGAAATTACTATATGCATCATGACTACTAGTAGTCATAATGCATACAGTAATTTCTTCCAAATAAATTACACGTGTCATAGGACACTTCTCCTACTTCGTCCACAGTCAAAAATGAAAATTAATCAATTTTCATAATCAGAATTTCGGTACATCAAACTTGTAAATGAGATGCATGAATAAAGAAGGTGTTGATGAGAGAGAGAGTACACGTGTATTGTGTGTGTCTTACTTTTGTTGGAAATTCCTGGCAATTTGGCTATGCATTGCAAAAAATTCAACTGGCAATTTACATTTGAATAGATGGGGATTCCCCATCAACATCTGTTGTACTTCGTGCTTTATCATGCTGATATCAATTCCATTTATCGCTGGAAAATTTTCTATCGTTTCCTGGAATTTTGTAATGACGTCGGACAGTTCTGAAATTACAAAATTAATAATATAAATAATAATAATAATGATGATAGCAATAACAATAACGATGACGATGGCGATGATGACGACGACGATGATGATCATGATGATGATGATGATGATTATAACAATAATAAAATAATGAATGAAATAAATGAATAAGAAAAAAAAAACGAAAAAAGGAAAACACAACATGGCACCATTAAACTTGAGAGTTTACTAAAGTGTGAGAATTATCTCGATACGAGCAAATACAAAATTCTGATTAACCTAGAAGCTGGACTTCAGAAAATATCAAGCTAAAATAATCTGTATGATACTCAGTTTTGTAATGTAACTTAGAAGAAGCCAAATGTTAGGAATGACCGAGACTCACCTAGTCCTAAGCTATATAGATATGTTTATCACTTGTATTGAGGACTTCACCGTAAACGGCAAAGAACTTGAAAACATAGACCAAAATTATAAAATACCTAACCCTTTCAACAGTACAGACTGTGACAATCTAGTCTAAGGACAATAGAAAGAGCCTGAAATATTTATACACCTTGAGTTAAATGGTAAATAAATACGGAAGATTTAAAAGTATACATATACATGACCTAACTTTGGTTAGATCGTCCATGGAAGTTGACAAAGATAAACGACGATGTGTCAGCACCAATGGCTCTAACGTTCAAGCGACCATTTCTAATACATGTCAATAAAACTTTGTGAATTATCCTCGGTCTCAGTAACAGCTTCATTTACTTATACTTTATTTCAAATACTTTTGACCATGGTCTTCGGGTAATTTTTTGGAAAAGTAAAAACCAAATGAATCCAATGCACCCACTTAAAATATTAAAAATGGATGACCTTATCAGACAGCAAAACTGACCTTTGAACTCTCCTTCTTGAATAATCTGTAAAATTTCTTCAAACAGAATTTTGTGCGTGGCACGTACGATTCCGTCGGCCACTGCCTCGGCGTGTGGCATGTAGGACATCAGCACTCGGTATAGGTCGGAGTACAACGATCCGTCGCTTCTGTTCAAGGACTTGTCAAGCTCCTTTCTGATGAGAACTACAAGACAACCATAAGAACCAAATAATTACCTTTGTGAAGTTAATTTCCTTCTAGGTGTTTACGCGGGGAAAACATTCACTGTATTCGACATCTAAGAAATTAAATTCAAATTATCCTTTTAACGACAGGTGTTACGAAAGAACCTGAAAATATGCAAGTGATGTGGTATGTCATGTCAAAACAACAACTGATACTTATCTGTACTTAAAATGTACTTGGAAGATTTGAACGCTTTAAGTTACGGAACCCAGATTTTTTTTTGGAACCCAGATTGGTTTTTTTTAAATTTTAAACCCCACATAAATAGACATCCTGGATACATTTGACTCAAAACTATCATTTGAATATGGCTCCCGATCAGTTCATATTGTTCAAGTAAAACTTGGAACTTTGACTTTAAAATACATGTTTAAAAGAATAGCTGATGTTACACTTTTTGTCTTCATTTTGTTGAGATAAACTACGTAAATGCGTTATTGTGTTATATCTAAAACGACTCCAATTTTAGTTTCAAAAACTGACGTTGCTTTATTGTCTACCTGCTTTGAAATACTTTATTTTAGTCCACTTGTACCGACATTGCGTCATTGTTTTTCCACATGTTTATTAATATGTCTATAGATACTTCCTGCGACACAAATACTGATCTGTCCCTTGCGTAGTTGGCAAGACAGTCCTGGCAAAATGAGTAATGTTCAATGATATACGTAGATAAATTTGTCCACTTGTGTATGTTGCGAGACAGTCCTTAATTGTTTCATAAGTAATGCTGTAAAATATAGATATGTGTCCACTTGCGGCCAGACAACTACATGAGTTATGCTCTTTAACATAGATATATATGTCCACTTGGGTAAGTAGCGAGATAATCCCTTCTATATGAGGAAGGGGCCACCGTGGCTTAGTGTGTTTACCTTCTGATCAGAAGGGGCCACCGTGGCTTAGTGTATTTACCTTCTGATCAGAAGGGGCCACCGTGGCTTAGTGTGTTTGACTTCTGATCAGAAGGGGCCACCGTGGCTTAGTGTGTTTGACTTCTGATCAGAAGGGGCCACCGTGGCTTTGTGTTTGACTTCTGATCAAGGGGTCCAGGATTCGAGCCCATGCCTCGTCGCGGTAAGCTATCCTTGTCTTTCGGGTAAGACAGTAAAAACCGAGGTTACGTGTCACAGGTGTTGGCATGTTACAGAACCCTCCCTGCTCTACAGCCATAAGTGCTGAGCATAACGGACAAAATCTTTTGCCCTTCATCGGCACACGTTGACGTCTCCATGTAAGTGAAATACTCGAGTTGGACGTTGAATAACAACACCATAATAATAATGCTCTTTATGTACTTACATACAAATATCTGTTGCATCTTCATTACTGGACACAGAGACTTTTGGTGCAGCACATGACCGGCGATGTGGGTGGTCAACTCCCTGGCAAATAACTTCCTGTTCTGTGACAGGTGATATATATCGAACTCTGTTTTTATTACGTCATCAAAATCATCTTCCCTGATTGTTATGAGATCTGAAAAATTACATATCAATTAGGCCACGTGACTTAACATTTGAATTAGGTTTGTTGTGTAGTTCGATTGCCGAGGCAAGTTACTGTTATTGAGGCATACCTCTGATTCGGCTTTCAAATCCTCTCACCTTGGCTATAACTCAATAACCTAATAAATGAGGTAGACCTACTCATAAATGAATTTACTGCAAAATAAATTCTAGAAAATAAGGAAGCCCCATTCATGTGCGTTTCTTTTGTTCAACACACTTGGATTCATTAATTGATAAGCCACAGATGACCTCGCAATTCATAAACCAAACTTCTACGTCAACTACATTGCTTACAGGGAAAACTACAGAATAATATTGTTCATTGTTTCTAGTGGAATCCAAACAAGCATTACACTTTAAGTGGTAAAGAAAACCAATCGAAATCAAGTATCTACTGTGCATGGTGGGTAAGAGTGCAATTTCGCATGAATTTCTTCGAGCTTGCATTCAAGAAATGACCTGTAGTTTGTTTTATTTCTCTCTGTTTACTATTATTGTATCATATTACTTCAGATGTAGTTTCTGGGTGTAATAATATTTTATTAAAATACGTTTGGATATCATATACAGATGACACTGATTTTTACCTTTAAGTAATTTGTATGATAATCTATAATTATAGTATAACAGACTTCAAATTTATATCGAAATGTAGTGCAAGGCAGATCCAAAATGACAATGACTCCTCCTCGTCTTCAGTTGATCACATGACAAGCTAAAACTGTTCTAAGATAGGCCCTATTCTACTTGGTTAGTGCACGTATCATGACAGGTGTTAATAATAGCTTAATTTGCAAGGTCTTGTTGTCGTGGATTAGATTACTTGCTACTCACTTAGTGCAACTGTCTATGGTTGTTTTAGGTATTGTACATACAGTTAAGTCCCATTTACAAGGGTTAAGATCCCAAAGTTGCTTTGGCTTTTCTTATTGCAAAGCCAAGACATGACGGCAATGCATTAGTTCATGCAGGTTTCATTGAATGTTGCTAAACCTAATCAAATAAAATTCGCCTACATCTAATAACTTTATTGGACAGATTTTTTTTTCATTTGACTATGCTAATTGGTGCTCAGTGGATGTGATCGGGTAGCAGAAAATGATTACTCCTCCGGGGCATCTGGTCCCACCAATCAGGTCCGTGTGTTTATCTATTGTTTTATTGTTGAATGATTATACGATAGTTACCTGTCATATGATACACCAATGATTCAAGGACAGCATTAATTACACCAATGATTCAAGGACAGCTTTAATTACACCAATGATTCAAGGACAGCATTAATTACACCAATGATTCAAGGACAGCATTAATTACACCAATGATTCAAGGACAGCATTAATTACACCAATGATTCAAGGACAGCATTGTATGTATTTTATGTTTAACCTCTAGATCAATAACGAAACGGAATTTCCAAAAGAGTAAGTTGTTTCTATCTTCAAAACACTCAATTCATTGTTCAATATTATGTTTCACATTGTAAAGTAAATGCTAGAGATCATCTTTATTCTATTGATTACTTTATTTTTCTGTACTTCTTCGTATTTTGTGTTGAATTTGGCATAACTTGCACGAGTCAGGGCTTTCGAAATATGGTCGAAATACTTACTCTCAATCGGATCTCTGGGAAAGCCTTCAAACATCATCGGGAGAATTTCATCAAATACTGGGCATCTGCTCCTCATCCAGTGTGTCATGATGTAGTCCCTCATATCTGGCATAGGTGGGGGTGGTGGCTGCATCGTCGAATGGTTGTCCCCGGGGTACGGGGGATACGGTATGGTATTGTTGGAACAATTCTTGTTTGGGACAGGAGGGTAGGGTGGAGGTGGATAGGAATCGTTTCCGGGATGTGGTGGGAATGGGGTCGGGTTTGAAGTGTTAGAAGGTACATAGGGAGATGGCGTCGGAGCTGTTGAATTAGGAAAAGGTGTTGGATTTGGTGGAATGATCGGAGATGTTGAATTAAATTTTCTGGTCAGTCTTAACAACTTCCGAAGTAGGTTGCGTTCCTCTCCTCTCCCCAGAAATCTGTCTGCTCGTCGATTAACCATTCCGATTTCATCATCGGTAAAACTTCCTATATCTTCTGGTGCTATGGCTGAAAATGAAAAAAGAAAAATTCGAGATAATATATTATGTCTAAATCTAGAGCGGAGTTTAGGGGGCCGGACCCCCATGGATTGGCAAACTATATACCAACATTGGTCAATTGTACTTAGGATTCTCGTCTTAAC
>JACSZP010046507.1:0-15105 GCA_016161895.1 Pinna nobilis | reverse complement strand
TGAAAACAAATCAACTTTGCAATTCCATAATAATGGTAGAATGGGTAAAATTGCTGAATTTTCTTACGTCCAGTATTCTTCACTGGCGGTCCGGAAGTTCCTATTACAGCTTTCCACAAGATCACTTTGTAGCATTGTTGAATTCAAATCGCTCAGTGAGTTAACGGAAGTGTTGTATGCATTACTAACTGACGTCATAAGTGCAGTTGAATTTATACACGACATCTTATTCAAACCTGCAAAAATACCGACTCTGTTTCAACGAATTTGCATAGAAATGGTACTTATTATATATCGTATTACTTGTAGAGAAGTTTGTATTTTTACATGGAAGTACCAAATTTTTTATCTTGCTTATTTCATTGTATAGAATAAATATGGATTCGCGTTCAGTTTATTTATTCATTGAGTATCTTGATTATTGCTTCTTCTAACCCTTTATGAACTATTATGAGAACTACAATATTTTCTCTTTTTCCTCTAATCATTATACAATAGTAGAGAAAAACAAAATTCCAGTATTACCAAAGAGTTCCTGTACTTTCGTTGTCTCGTTCAGGGTATCCAGCGCGGGATATGGATCGGTTCGGCAATCGTCTGTGTTCCACTCGTTACCACATGTTTGCCATGGCAACGTGTCATCAAGATGGATGAAGGACACAAACATGTAGTAAATGGAGTACATGATGATGACGTTGTAATACACACTGACCATAGCGCTAATGAGCACCATAGCCCACCCGATACCTGAAATAGAATATGTAATTGTGACATTATAATACACACTGAACATAGCGCTAAAGAGCACCATAGCCCACCCGATACCTGAAATAGAATATGTAATGGTGACATTATAATACACACTGACAAAAGCGTTAAAGAGCACCATAGCCCCCCACCCCCACCCCCAACCGATACCTGGAATAGAATATGTTATTGTGACGTTATAATACACACTGAACATAGTGTTAATGAGCACCATAGCCCACCCAATACCTGAAATAGAATATGTAATGTTGACATTATAATACACACTGACCATAGCGCTAAAGAGCACCATAGCCCTACCGATACCTGAAATAGAATATGTAATTTTGACATTATAATACACACTGACCATAGCGCTAATGAGCACCATAGCCAACCCAAAACCTGAAATAGAATATGTAATTATGACATTATAATACACACTGACCATAGCGCTAATGAGCACCATAGCCCACCCGATACCTGGAATAGAATATGTTATTGTGACATTATAATACACACTGACCAGCGCGCTAATGAGCACCATAGCCCACCCGATACCTGAAATAGAATATGTTATTGTGACATTATAATACACACTGAGCATAGCGCTAATGAGCACAATAGCCCACCCAATACCTGGAAATGAATATGTAATTGTGACATTATAATACACACTGACCATAGCGCTAATGAGCACAATAGCCCAACCAAAACCTGAAATAGAATATGTAATTGTGGCATGATAATGCACACTGACCATAGCGCTAATGAGCACCATAGCCCAACCGATACCTGGAATAGAATATGTAATGGTGACATTATAATAAACACTGACCAGCGCGCTTATGAGCACCATAGCCCACCCAATACCTGAAATAGAATATGTTATTGTGACATTATAATACACACTGACCATAGCGCTAATGAGCACCATAGCCCACCCAAAACCTGAAATAGAATATTTAATGTTGACATTATAATACACACTGACCATAGCGTTTATGAGCACCATAGCCCACCCGATACCTGGAATAGAATATGTAATTGTGACATTATAATACACACTGACCATAGCGCGAATGAGCACCATAGCCCACCCGATACCTGAAATAGAATATGTAATTGTGACATTATAATTCACACTGACAATAGCGCTAATGAGCACCATAGCCCATCCAATACCTGAAATAGAATATGTAATTGTGACATTATAATACACACTGACCATAGCGCTAATGAGCACCATAGCCCACCCAAAACCTGAAATAGAATATCTAATGTTGACATTATAATACACACTGACCATAGCGCGAATGAGCACCATAGCCCACCCGATACCTGAAATAGAATATGTTATTGTGACATTATAATACACACTGACCATGGCGCTAATGAGCACCATAGCCCACCTGATACCTGAAATAGAATATGTAATGGTGACATTGTAGATCAAATATTCTTTGGTCATTGCACTGATGGACACCATAGACCACACGGTATCTAAAACCTACTAAATGATGATGACACTGACTATGGCGCGAATAAACCAAAAAAAGCCATGCAATATCTGAAAATTACGTATGCAACTATTACAATTGTAATAGCATGCAACCAATAAATAAAATACAATGACAATTTTATTGGTTATTACCTTTAACAACATAACATATTAAACAGTCACTATACAAAATGCGATGAAATAGATAAAATCCAATAAGACTGCATCAAGCTGAATCAAATCATTACAAAGTATTGGGAGAAGGGAACCAGAAAATACCTAAACAAAATTTTCTATTTCCTTAAAAAAGTAAAAAATGTATGTATAATAAAGACATGTTAGAAAGAGATATGCTACTTTACAATTCATGTGTTTATATATTTGTTTTTTAAGACAACCCTAGCTGATATATGGCTTAATCTGCGGACTGGAAATACAGTAATAAAAACCATCCTGTACGCAGACGCATCTGTCTATGAAGGCTACATTCGAGCCATGTTTTAAGAAATATGAAAAATATGTATATGGTCATCTTTATTGAGGTCTTTGGCTATAAAAGTCATTTTTGTCTGCCCCCTTGAGTGACCATATCTGTCGAGAACTAAAAAAGGATTATATTTATGGCACAAATACACTGTACACTAATCATAGTTTATGATTTAGTGTCTGTATCATTTGTAGATGCGTTTTCTTAAAAATGTCTTTTGCTGTAACTTTTCGTTTGTCGTTTTATTATGGATTGCCTGATTATCAAGAGGGCTGTTTTACTGTGTTTATATACTTCATACATACATCCATACAATATAGACTTACCCTGGAACAATGGGTTGGCTTTCCAAACTGTGATTGGACCTTCAGATGAGAACTGTCCCAGCGACAACTCAAAGAAGAATAAAGGTATTCCAGCAACGAACAACATGACACAGTACGGAATGAGGAAAGCACCTGTTGACGGAAAGGCAATAGAATAACTCAGAATACTATGTATTTTGAGATATAAATGACTGTTCAAAGTGAAAACATAGTTGAATTTTACAGTTGATGTTCTTAACAATACCGAGGGGACCAATGGTAAAATATAAAGTCGAAAGAAAAGCTCAATGCATAAAACTAAAGAGATAAGATATGACCGAACAGAAATGCAGTACCTTTATAGCAGTTTTTTTCGCCGCTTTTTCGTTTATGTAAGCGTTACTGGTATCTTTTTTTGAAATATCACAAAAACTATTAAACATTCTAGGACTGATGTAGGTAAAAGCGACACATGGCAGATATTGATAATTGGATATTCACGAGGTGTGTCGCGTTCATTTGCCTTTTACTGGAAGTCTGAAGCAAACTCAATTATCACGTAACTTAACACCAATAATTAGTAAATCTATTCCATAGGTACCTGCGCCTTCGCAACAGATATTGTCATATAATTGATGGCTGACAAAAATACTTCTAGTACGTAAACAAAAGGTTTGTATACAGTCAGTACTTTGTTTATCTTTTTCTCCCGTCTGTGTTTACATGCATGCTAGTTATGTATTGACATACATTTGTGTAAATCAAGAAAAAGTACTCAGATTGGATGAATCAATGAACTGCAAGTCATACAAGCTTTTCATTAAGGTGTTGGAGAGAAGACTTTCGTTTGATGTTAATTTATACAGTAATATCCACAAAGATACTAAAGTTTGTCTCAATACGGTAACTAAAATAATAAGAAATATAACGGCTTGAAGACCAGTCAATCTTCTAGTCGTTAAAGCTTTTTATAAATCGGCCAAAAGTTGCAATCATTTAAATTTAAACTTGAATAATCCGGAGTTATACCCCCTACATACATTGTCAAACAAAAGACATAAACAGAAAAATGGGGAAAACATATACCTCCTCCATTTCTGTAGCACAAGTACGGAAACCTCCACACGTTGCCAAGACCAACAGCATATCCAATACAAGATAACAGAAAGTCCAACTGGCCAGTCCAGTTCCCTCTCTCTATTATTTCCTTATCTTTGTCCTTCCCCTGGAAGTAAATACAAATCAATGTTTGATATAAATAGATACTAGCTACTAACTACTCTTAAGGCTTTGACTTTCCAGATATTGGGATAATTTCATTTAAGTTAGATGCAAGTTGATGTCTAAGGATTCTCTACCATCTTAATAAATCTTAATAATGATTTTAATAAATATTTTATTCATCACATGGAGCTAGTCCGTGTTATTTTCTGCAAGAGGATTTCCCAGCTTCCATGAATGAATTAAATGACATCATCAATGGTAAAGGAAGTAAAATGGAATGGTAAAAATGGTACTTGATTTTCACGGAGCGTTTCAAAAGAACACAAAATTACGTTGGCTAATGTTCTAGTTGCATATAAACTGTATCAATCTCAGTACAAAATAACCAACTTATTTACACATCGCAAAACATCTGGGGAAAATGAGTCTTCATGTCGGAAGGTCGTGGAATCGAGTCTTGGCGGATACGACTCGCTTGTCAATTAGATGAACAGCAAATCATTGTTCCCGTTTTACATAAGATGGCATGCTAATATAACTCATTGCTAACGACGGTAAATGCCAAATACCATCATTTGTAGCTCCTTATTGACATTAAGTGATCTCTAGATCTGCATATAACAACACAATGTCTCACACTTCTAAATTTTGTTTATACAAAACCATAATTCATATTCTTTCATCATCGTTTTAGATACAACAGTGCGTTGGTCATTTATCCGCTGCAGGTCCCATGTATATTTATACATGTCATATTGCGTTACGGCATGTCTTAGACTTTCCGAGATTCTTACGCATTTAACCGAGACCTGGCTATTCAGATTTCAAATTCTTTATCGGATTTAGATGTATTTGTACCCTTAATTCAGGACAGCCGTGTAAGCCAGTTTGATTTTCGAATGAATTAGAATCAGGTCCGTTTTAAGTAGACAGCGGGATCTCAATATGTGTACAATTTAAATTGTAAAATTGTATTAATATGCCGTCGCGGATTTATGAAGTAGTAAGTATTACGTATTCGTAGTACTCATTTATCCCCCGTCATTTCGACATGTAGAGTAATTTGTATGGTCATGAAAGAGCGCAGATTTATAAAGTTGTAAATAAAAAGAAAGTCGAGTGGGACACAGTGCTGGTCTATTTTATTGACATGTTATTTCAGGTTATTGTATACTCGTGTTTCATCGAGACACCTTTTAAGTGACTTTTCTGAAAAAGCTCTTGCTGTGTAAAACCTATTTTGTGAAATCAAAAAGGGAAAATCATAATGAATAAGGCCTGTAAATTTAATAAAGCACAGATTTGTGACGTAAATGATTTTATAAATGTATTCTTTATACGACTTGATAGTTTGGATTATGTTCAATATATTCAGATTTAAAAAAAACATGTCAAAGTTTTATTTACACAACGTTTTAGTTTGATTGAATCAAGAACTCGCCATGAGCAGAACTTGATTATAATCACACGTTGGTTTCCTATCTCCTCTAGCTACTAAACTCCGTGTAATGAATGCATTGTATTCTGAAATATGTAAAATTACATTTACCGGAAGAGCATCCATCCATGAAATAAATATATGACTAATACGGATCAAAGAAAACTCAAAGGTGTGACCACGAGCCTTGGTGGAGCAAGCATCACCTTTCAACAGGTCGAGCCCATAGTAAATTTCAAACTGTAGTAAATCCCATTATAACCGGCAAATACATGTACATGTGTTTATAGAATGATAGAAATAGAAAGCATTTGCCAAGAAGACTACATACAAATCCGGCGAATATAGGGCAGTCACGTGATCTTCTGAAGTGGGAGCAGGTGTCAAGGCGGAGTTAGTATGCCCTGCTGACGGGAATATACACCGTACGTCTATAGTCAAACTCAAATGAAATAAGTCAGGAGTGAAAAGCAAACTCCATGAAAGAAACGTAAGAAGGAGTATATTTATCAATTGTTTTGTTTTATGTGATAAATCTCTTTACCTTCAAAACAAAACATTCTTATAACTATCAGGTCCATGAAATACAAGTATACCTACCATGCACCTTCAAACCACCAATAAACAGTAAACCTGACTTATCAACAGCCTGTTTACAAAGACCATCTGGTCATAAAGGACAAATTTTGCTCTCTTCGGTGGTACCATTCGTGTACAAATCAACCTCTATGTAAAGACTGCCTCCTAATAAAGATCATTTTATCTGTCACTAAGCAGTTCGTTATATACAAGTTTCAATGTATCTGTAATATACATACGTTTATACATAACATTTCTCCAAAAATAACCATGTATTTTAATATCCTTGCTAAATACTAATATATGTCATATGCCAGCTAAATAAATTAACTTACTTCACTAATCTAACAACAACAATGACAAAAAGAGTTGACTGGAATCCATATTGTAGTTTGTGAAGCCATGTGTATATGATGGATGAGGAATAACGGCAAAAATATGATACATCTGAAATTGTTGCTCCTATCTTTAAAAAATCCGATTTACAACCACGAAATTGACATACCACCTACTGTGATTTTTATACATCAGGGATAACTAAAGGAGAGAGAGAGAGAGAGGGGGGGGGGGAGTATGTGTGTTGTAGCGAGACAAGTACATGTATATCTGAGCAAAAACACTTGCGTTTGTGCAGTTTTTACTAGATACCTTTCTATCATATGACATCAATGCAAATATCTTCTTTCGTTATCTGACAAAACTATAACGATCATCCTTGCCGATGTCTAACCTAGATTTTAGTTATAATATATCACAAGACTGACAATTAACATCTATTAATTATGTGAAATGATACCAGTCAGACCTAATATCTAAATATAGCAGTGGTCAGTTTGTCATTTGTAGGTCAAACATCACTATATGTTAGTGGTAGGTAGTGCATATTAATCGTCTGTCACCAGGCGTGTATCAAGACCAGGCTGCGGTCATTGGTTGTCGTCCTTGGTTATTTATGTCTTTAGGGGTAGTCATCAGAATCCCCCAGAAGACAACATATTAATCATTTGAAAGTTTGGATATATGTATTCAAATTGCTGCAGCATCGTTCGTCATGTCACATAGTCACTGATTGTTGACATTTTCGATTTAATCAATCGAATGGATTGTTATCCGGTGCTTGTAAATGAAACAACATTGTTTATAATTAAATATTTCGGCTTCGTTTTTTATGTGAATTTGTGGTTATTTGAAAGCCATCAATAAAACGGCATCCTGTAGTGACTAGCTTATCTAAATAGCGATTCAAATATCTTATGTTTAGAGGTACTGTGTTTGTTCATAATTGTGGCCATTAATAAAAAAAAAAACATAATTTGACTGACCTTCGTTTAACCACTTCGTCGCGTTTTCGGGTATTCACAGTATCTAATCTACTCTAGATTTCGATGTTATTTGCGCAAAGAAGGAAACAAACTTCGATTCTGCTTTCATAAGTACAGTCACAAATGTCAATATAAGAATGTGTATATTTGCCAAATAAAACCATAAATTTCTATAGTAATTGAATAAATACAGCCAGACGTAGTCAACTACTTTCTATTCTTTCTTAATATGCTATGCCAATTTCGACATTTTTGTTTGTAATGCTTGCGTGGTAAGCAGGCGGCTAAAGCTTTAGAAATTCTAAGAACGTTATCCTATGCAGCGAGGGATATATGATATGCCGAGGAAAGCCTCGGCAATGGACGTAGGAATATAAATACGTGCTGAACCTGCAAACAAATTATAAGCAGTTCATTATGCCCTCTGAGCTGATCCTTTAGTTTTGAATATCCATTTGCATTGATATTTAGTCATTTCATCTTTCAATAACTGTAAATTACTTGCCTAAATATGTTTGAGAGAGAGAGAGAGAGAGAGTCTATATAACCCGCCGTGTTGAACATCCAACATCTTTATCTAAATTATTAAATGTTTTCAAATATAGTCACTTTGTTTTCAACTAAAACCTCCTCTCAAATAATTCATTCTTCCAGAACTGTTTTCTCTATCACCTAAAAATCACACGCAAAAAGCTATTTATACTGGATCAATTTTGTACAAATTTATTTACGTTCACTGAATTTAATCGTGTTTTAACCTAATGGACGAACTTGTCCAAATTGCTCAGAAAACGAGTGAAAATTGAGATGAGTACCGATAGGCATATAATACAATTTTTCCGTTAATGACCCGTAAATCCTCTGATTTCACTATTTTAAATGTATCGTATTTAAGGAAAATTCAGCGTTAGAGGTTATTGAATTACAACTTCTTTTGTGTACACGAAGGTACTATTCTAGAGTCCATTTCGCTTTTTGCTATGGTTGTTATTGGTTCAACTTTGCTCCCCTTGGCCAAATAGCCAGCAACAGTTTACATCTTAACTCGCCAAGTCCAAACATTGGGATACAGACTTTTCCAATATATATTGCAACGGAATAAATTATGTTGATGATGTAGATAGAGAGAGTGGCCACTTTAGCTATCAGGACACCTTAGTTAAGGATTAAGCAGTTAGAATACAGCATACCAACATTCTAGTATTCTTGTATTCTTTCTTTGAAATTATCATTTGAAAACTTTAGTCGACAGTTTAGTTGAAGACTCATTGATAGTGTTTACATTACAACTTCCAAAAACCGATAAATGCACTTCAAAAACCGATCGCTGCCCGATTTCGATCAAATAGAAGTTTCATTACGATCACTTCTTACTTGTACAAATAAATTGCAAGTTTATTCTTTTTTCACAAGAGCCAAAATAAGTAATGCAAGCTGCTAAACTAAGATATATTTTGTTCTTATAATTTCGATTTAACTACCGTGTATGATGTATTGCAGGACTCGACATAACAAGTTTTTAATGTCTGCTCGACAATTTTCAAAACACCGACGCGGATATTTGCCCCAAGGCAAATTTATATTTACATTCGGATTTTATACTGATCATAAATATTGCCATGGTTATATATTGAATAACAATAAAGGCACCACAGGTATTCTTATCGTCGTAATTCCACAGTATCCTTGACCTCAGCAGCACTCAAGGTCTTTGTTACCTACAATACGTTGTAGAAATTGATCTTCGGATAAGAGGAGTTCTAATTTAAAACTCAAACTTACTTAACATAGGCTTCTTTGTAATGGTCTGTTCCTTTTATCCTTTGTTCTCAACTTTTTGCACTTACTGCATCGATAATTGAATCTATAAATAGGCATTTCTGATTGCACCAATGTGTTTTACGACCGCGTGGATCTTTATGATATATTTAAGGAGCCATTTTGGTAGTGCATCAGGTTTAAGACTAGCGGCCGTTTCGAAGTAAAAGACAAAATTTCTCCAATTAGAAGTGTAATGCCTCAAACCAGAGATGAGAAGATAACCAAAAATCGCAAATACTTTGTCCCTCGGCTCTTGAGGCACTTTGTCGCGTATAGATAGATAACTCAACCCCCAATTTCAAAATCCAGGGTGAAGTGTTGGCAGATTGGAGGTGGGACTACAAGATCTACTTGTTATAGAAGTTATGCCTTCTATGAAAGACGACAAAAATAGTTCAACATCCAGATTTATCATTCGGATTTTCTTCACAACACGATCTTTCAAGTACATTATTTGTACATAAGGAGCAAAATATTATCCAGTTTTTTGTAAAATCATATATTTTTCTCGTTTTCTTAACTCATATTCCTGTTTAATAAGTTGATAACCGTATGGTGGTAATGGTATATAGGCCTTTCAGATTATCACTCGAAGGAATATTCGCCAACCAAAAGTTGTTTCATCTATTTTCATCACAACCCCCTGAACAATCACCCTTCAATGTCTGTACAAGAACATTCCCTTCCAATTTCGCTTTTTTTCTTTCAATTCACATAGTAAACGTCCAGTAATTCATTTACATTGAGAGACTGTTGAATTCTACTTGTCAATGTTTATCTTTACGTATTCGAGGTGTCATATGTCATCGACTCCGTTCTTACCCTGTTATGGCAGTTTAATAAGACCGTTTTTTTTACCGTAATCTTTCAAAGTGAATGGTAAAAATAGACCAAACACTAGTTGAAACCTAAATCTGCCTTGACTGAATAATTTTATCACTGCTGAGATATTAATAGTGAGGTTCATTTCTGGAGTTTTTGTTTTGTTTTTTTTTTACCTGTACTCACTTGAATATGGTCAAGTTACTTGAGAATTTATTCCGATTGCGTTGTGCCCGGCTTTATATCACTGTTCAATCGAAAGTACAAAAATAGATAGCTTTGACTCGATTCCCATCTCGCTAGAGTTTGGTGCATAAAAATGCCGCTCTCTCTCTCTCTCTCTCTCTCTCTCTGATAAAAACTTCGTAGGCACAAATAAGCCAGAAAACGGAAACGGAAATCACATAAAAAAGCTTTCGATATAAGATTACATGAATCAGGCAAATTAGATAACCTTAGGAGTGACATTATATTGTGTGGTAGATGATCTTGTTAAACTCACGTTGAAATAAAAACAGTTTTCTAACAGGATCTGGTGACTAACCTCAGACAACAAAGGCGAATTGCCACAACTATATATGTGTAAGAAGTGAAATGTTTCATATGTGCCTTCAGGGGAATTTTCTCACCGAACTTTCAGTTAATGTTATTTACATATACCGTATATATATATTCGTATAGGTACATCTGTAAACAACATACAAATCGCAGGGGTAACAATTTACAACGGTTTGTGATAGAAAGGGCAATGAACAGTATGAAAAGCATGAGTGGAAACAAGGAACAAAAATTAATTTGACTTAAATCTGCCTTAAATGTCTTTATACAAAAGCAGAGTGAACAAGGATTTCTCACGATGACAGAGAAAGGGGCGTGTCTCCAGTGGGGTAATAGGCTGTCCTCGCTTCCGTTGTAATGTACTTAAAAGTTACAGATGAACTTTTGTGGGTTTTACTGCTGGTATTCTGTGTATAATCAAAATGTTATTTTAAAACAATCTTTGCATTACCTGTACCTACCTCAGAGAAATAGTAGCTCTGGGAAAGTACACCTTAAACGGAAAAAGTTCACTAGTAAATATATTCATATAGATCTCTAAGTAAATTTAGTTTATAAAAACTGAAGAAATTTAAAAGGTCTAGCTTCTAAGTCTATATAGGCTGTATTCCCGTATGTTAGTGCAAGTCCCTGTCATTATAGATGTATAATATGTACGCGTTACATATTATTCTCTAAAAGTTGGTCATCAAAATCTACAATAAGCTCAATTTTTGATATAGTCAGTTTATTACAAATGTCATTTAATGTAAAAACGAGGTATTAGAGTCTAACCTGTTTGAAGAGACCGTCCAAGGGAAGGAGCAAAACGGTTCACATATGACAGGTAGTCTCTTGATTCAGGTGATTTACATAGAAAAAAAACCATTTGGGAACCACTCATTTAGGTCACATAAGACAGGTTTTCTAACTCAGTGAATCGCTAAGGCAGGTTAGACTGTATATTCTATAATTCAAACAAACAAAAATGAAAACACGAATACCTTTGATACGCTTCGAAATAGTTCGTTGTTTCATACGGTGCATGTAAAATAGTATTGTGAAACAATTAGGATACAATTACTCGCAAATGTTGGTCAATTAGGATTTTAAAAATAAAATAAATGTTAACTTAGAGTTCTAGTGCATATGGTTTTGTTTATTAATGATATACATTGGTAATTATAGAGAATGCCTTTTTTTGTCTCGCTTTTACTTCCTTACTCAGATTCAGAATCAAACAGATAACGATACATGACCACTACCAAACTGAGAGCCATACTGACTCTTGACTGAGCAATTCACAATCCTGTCGGAAAGTATTGGAGGCGGATGTATTTACCTATCTTTCGGATGAGATAGTCCCGTGTCGCAGTTGTTGTTGGTGTGCTAACGTTCCTCAATTGTTCTGACCGAAAGTGCGGGACAAAGGCCAAAATATATAAACTATATGTATCCACTTCACTGGCATTTGGTAGCGTCTCTAAATGGGTGAAAAAATTTGCGAGCGGGACCTTTAGCGACAAAAAAAATCCAAAACCAAAAAAATCAAACTAAAAGTACATGTTACTTATATCCACCCTATGTAGTTTATGTTCCAATAATTATATAACATGTGCAGACCTGATTTTCACTTGAGTTATGTGTTTTGTGTGTTTCTTAAAAGCGGTTCCTATTAAACACATTCTTACCGGGGTGTGAAACTGATCTGTTCTTGTGATATCAATCCCCTTACTCCCTCGACAGGACCCCTTACTTTCCCTCTGTTGAAATCATAAATTCACATGGCCTCTATTCTTCTTATCATATATATTTTTTTCTTTTTGGACAAAACAGAAGATTGCGTGATTTTTGCTATCGTAAAACATTATGCTACTAAAGTGTACCTGTCTGGGTTTTATGTCAAAATTACGTGGATGTGAAAGGTTAACAGTTGGAAAATTTCGAAATGGAAATAAACACCTATTTGGATTCCTTGGGGAATAAACATAATGATAAATCTTTTATATATGAATCATGAACATCCTGAAAGAACGCATGTTGCGCTTTTCCATCGGTTTTCATTTAAAGACTTGATCAGTATCAATAGAAATCGATCATCTCGGGTCTCGATACATAAGTAATCAAATATTTACTATACAGAACAGATATTCGGTGATATTCCCTCTACCTGAAGAGAATATGTTCAGTGTCTGGGTTTGGGTTAAAAAGAATACAAAAACAGCTTTTGTGAATTCTAAGCAACGAACAAACATATGTGTATATATGCAGATAGATTTACATTTGAATTCCTATCATGGTTATGAGCTTATGGCTTTCCTTCACATTGTCGTTTGTGGTGTCTCATTATATCGACGAAGAAAAGGTGAACGGAACGATCAGCGATCAATCTCATAACTTCTATAAGAAATACCTTTACAAAATAACGAGTTAGGCCAACACAGACCCCTGGATATGCCAGAGCTGGGATCCTCCGGCATATGTAGCTTAGGTTACCCTTCCGGAGCACCAGAACTCACCCCCGGTTTTTTTAGTGGGGTTCGTGTTACACTATTTTAAGTTATAAGTGTGTTTGTGTATTTCTGTTTGTAATTTTTTCTCCTTTTTGTTCTGGTCACGATTTTGTCTGTCGTTGACTTATCCTATTTGGAATGCCCCTTGGTATCTTCTATTTCACCCATGTTACAGATCTGTGTTACCTATTGGATTGCTCTGGTTATAAGATCACGGTTTCATAATAGTTCATTGATATCAATTCAGCTTATCGTTTGATAGGCAAAAATAGCACGTCTACCCAGATCCATGATGTCTAGCCTCAGAAACATTTGACAGATATATATGAAACTCAACAATTTACCTGTGCCATGTTTTACATGGTACAGACCAATAACACAAATTTATTTTTACTGGGAAATTAACAATTCATTTATGGCTTTATTTACTCGCTCCGAGCAGTACAAGATCGTTTGATCTCCCATTATGTACATTTATACTTTATTTTCGTTTCTTTCGGGTCTTTGTTTGCATTTATTTATGTATAATACTGGAGTATAAAGTGACAAAGAATTACAAGTTATTTCGAAGCTTTTTAGTAAACTTCTCTGTGTGTAGATGAAGATTGTAAAATCTTCAGTCCTTGTTCTGACCTGGTCGATTAAGAAGACACCGAGTAACCTTCAGTGTCCACATTGTTTGTTTAAAGAGTTATCACTAAACAGTATTACAAAAGTACTGAGCTAACATCTAGTTTAATTGACCTAGACATCAAGTCATACTGTCTTCGATGGTTGGTTGTATTATTGTTTAACGTCCCACTCAAGAATCTTCCACTTATAAGGAGATCGGTCTGGTGTGTTAGATTTGTCTTATGCTTGCCACATATGGCCATTTAGTAGTGAAGGTTCTTTGACTTGCCAACACCTACTGTGACACAGGACTTCGGGTTTTAGTGTCTCATCCGTCGGACACAGAAAATCAACCGCGGGGCGACGCGAATCGAATCATCCACACACTAATAGAATAAAGGTTATAATTTACAAAGCAAAGGGTATTAAAACCATTTGCATAGCTTATGATTTATTTTGATATCCCTTTTCACAGGGTAAGGTATTTTCGGTCAAGAATAGGGAGCTCAGACTCTTGCCCGTCAGTATTTTATTCTAAACTTCATCTATGTCCTGAATGTAGCCAATATCACCTTTAACCAGGCATGAAAGGGGGGGGGTATAAAATGAATCGTATAGAGATTCGAAATTCCAAATCCTATGCCAACTTCTGCTGCCATATATACCGGTTATATATCGAGTATTAGATTATTTATATGTGCTACAATAGCCCACTATAAGTAAACATTTACTGTAGGTATTATTCGTGTCTGTTCTTGTTATGCTGTCCAGTGTGTTATACCATTGTTAGCTCTTTGTTGTTTGACATCGTTTATGGGAACATTTCAATTATCATGGCAAAACATGCGATCTTGATTAGATTTAATAAATGCAGCTGCATACGTAACACACTTTCTTCATAAATTCCTTATAAAAACGTAAGTTTATTTTCACAAAGAACAAGAACCTCTCCTAAAGGATGTGTTTTGTTTGTTTGTTTTGTTGTTGTTTAACGTCCCACTCAAGAATATTTTACTCATATGGAGACGTCACCGTGTGCCGGTGAAGGGCGACAAATTTTGCCTGTGCTCGGCACTTATGGCCGTAGAGCAGGGAGGGTTCTTTAACGTGCCAACACCTTCTGTGACACGGGACCTCGGTTTTTACTGTCCCATCCGAAGGACAGGGACGGCCAACCGCGGAGTGGCGCTGCGGGAA
>JACSZP010046505.1:0-13813 GCA_016161895.1 Pinna nobilis | reverse complement strand
TATATAATGACGTAATGCTGTTTTTGTATTAAGGATGTTTTAGAGACAGCTACCATAGATTAAGTGTTTGGAGAGTGACTGACGACCATACGGTATCATCTTGTTCTGGTTCCTGTGGAAGAAGCCTATATGGACTGACGGTAACTGATTAAAGGAGAGAGAGAGAGAGAGAGAGAGAGAGAGAGAGAGAGAGAGAGCGAGATGTATGAACTTATGTTAACATTATTGATTTGACTTAATACAACTATTTTTGAATAATTAATTTTTTTTTCAAAAATATTTTTGAACCAATTAAGCTATCGTTAATGATATAATTTGAATACACATTTTGCAGACTAATTCATGTGTATGTTTTGGAACTGCAACGTTCAATTCTGAAGACTTCCAAAGATCTAACGACTGTATTCTGGGTATAGAGGAATACATGGGGATGAATGGATCGATTGCTCTCTATATAATTCAAGGTAAGTTGAGCTTTTTATGGTAGCAAAACAATAAATGAGTTAAAGTAAACCCAAAGCCCCGTTCACACAATCTAAAGTTTTCCTGTACAAGTTTTCTTGGTCAAAGGCTTTGCCTGATTACGTAGTGGCCTAGCACATTATCGCAAGATGTCCGTAAAAAAAGATTAACGTGGACGAATAGCAAAATAGAAGAACTAATAGATCTTGTTGAAAGCAAGGAGGTAGTGTGGAATGTGAAAAGTAAAGAATATTGTGATCGAGACAGTAGACGTCTTAGCATAGATATACATAGATTATCTACTTTTGAAAACACTTTCTAGCCATCACACTTACAGCTGACTTACCAAATCACCTTCCGTTCGTGGTACGTTGTCCATCGTCATTCAACCGTAGTCGGTCCTTGGACTATTTCCATTATCACGCGCTATTTCCTTGAAAATATCAAAGGGATCTTCCTCAATTCTTGTATTAAGTTCCCCTATCTGTGTTTTGCAGGCTACATTCTGAGAATGATGATGAACAAATGCTCCCCAAACACTTAAGTAACCGCTTTTTTTCTGAGAATGAATCGATCTTCCTCAAATCTGCCAGGGAGTCTCCCTTAGCCTCAATTTTCTTTATGTGTTATTTAGGATTGGTCAGATAAAACTAAAAATTCAGGTCATAAACAGTGGATCGCATTATTGATATTTACTTAGAAAGTAAGGAAGAGCTATATTCTAAAATTGGCAAAGAGTTCCCTCTTTGGGTCTACTTTTGTATGAACATGTTGAAAATAGTAAGATAAAACAGGAATCAATAGGGGTCTTGGGTTATAAAAAGCGAATCCGTTATTACTTTGTATCGGACATTACTGAATGGACCTTCCTCAAATTTGGCATAGATGTTCCCCTTTGGATGAAGTGCTGCATGACACATTTTGGAACTGATCAGACAAACATTAAAGTCCCATGGACGAAGACAGATTTAAGATACTAGAGCTTAATAGAAAAAAAATAGTGCTAACATTTGGAAATTCCGAGTTTGAAATAGATATAGGGATCCAATTACTGAATGATTGTGAGAACCAAGAGAAATAAGGAAAAAAGTCAGTCATATGTATATTTAAGACCTCACTATGGCGGGCGCCAATATCTTTCTAGGATCTCTTACTCAGCTAACTGATTTCTTTTTAAATGTTTTCCTCCAGGTGACCCAGGACCACGGTGTTCACGACATGCATGCAGTAAGTATTATTGTCTTCCTTTTCCTTGAACTCAAGTTCTTCTCAAGTTGAACGGAGTGAATTATTTATCCAACACTTATGCTACATAAGTAAAAGCCTCCTATAGGTGAAAGTAGACCCCGTCAGAAGACCATCTCACTTGATCAAATTGTATTTCCTAAACTTTTTTTTAAATGAAAAGCCTATTTGACGTAAAGTTAATGCATTGGAACCTCGACTGAAATCACCTCACTTGAGATACCATCTTACAATAAAGACCGTTAAAATTTAGTCAACTACTTCACACTCACGTAATAGACCACATTACTGTCACACAATTTTAGCCAATTTTAGTCACTTGAGTGGTCTGAATAGGGAGATTTCAAAGACGAAGACAAAGACGAACATCTAGAATTAAGTTTAGATATATTCCGAATTATCTTATTTAATTATATCCACGAAACATCACAATTACAACACATGTATCTATTGTCATTTACAATAAATAGTTTTATTCGAAAAATAGATAGATTGTGGTAAAAAAGGATTAGAAATAAACATAATCAAACATAATTACAAAAAGTACCTTAAATAGCAAAAGCTTGTAACAGAGACTCTCTCTCTTCAATACATGTCGCCGATATAAGCTATACTCATAGAACAAAGTATATATTTACAATTTGGACAGGAGAAAAACGATGTTATTTGTTGATATAGAGTCGATATGAACCAATGGGGAACTGAGTACAAAGAGAACCCATACATTTACAGAGAAAATACTCAGCAACTGAATCCGTAGGCGCAGTGAAACAAAAAGTACTTACGGCAAATGACCGTCGACCAAGATAATTTGTCTAATGACTAAATTGTATTGATTCAATAATCAATACGATACAGATATTTTAAATCAATCAAAAAGTCACTTCCCACAACTGTATTATGTTACAGTCTCGGACAGCTTTCCCCTAGTATCTCAAAAGAAATTATATCAACATTCACACATTCAGAGGAATTAAAAATTCGAAAATACCAATACCGTTCTGATGAATTTATTGCCCAACATAGTAAAACCTTGATGGAATCTGAATCTTATATTTTGTTTTGTGTTTATGCTGCTTTATTGTGACTGTAATTAGAAGAAAATGATAATATAAGGATAAGCGAGATATGCATTATCATTTTAAAAAGTATGCAATAGCTTTATGTACAGTAAAAACCCGGATATATTGAACACGAAGGGGAATGTATTTTACTCTCAAATAAACCGGGTTTTTCAAAAATAATTGGGTTAAAAGAAACGATAAAGTAATTTAGCCAGAAAATGAAAATCATTTTAAATGTAGCGGAATTTCAATATATTAAGGTTCAATGTTAGAGGGGGCCATTGTATATACAAAAAAAAAAATCAAACAAATAGAAATTAGAAAAAAATAACACCCCCCCCCCTAAAAAAGGCAAAAGCAAAAACAAATGCCCCCCCGAAAAGTAAACAAACAACAGCAATATATTCTCCTGGGGAACCATAAAATTAATGACGTGATATGATTCACAAAATATACAAAAGTGGTGTAAACCAGATGTGGATTCTAAAACATTCTAAATAACTTTTACTAAATTTTATGTCGCAAAACGTTTTTCAAATCAACAGTATCAAAACGTATGACTTTTCAACACTTTACACGACCATTTCTCATAATTAATGAAGACTAGACTTTTTGGCATTAAAGACATTTACTTTCAACAAAAATGGCAATATCTACATCTAGTAATCAGTCATTCAAAACAAAAAAGTAATTTTGTTAAACACTACTCTGAATCTACGCACAAGTACTCTAAGGTTGATATAGGAAAGATGCTAGAGTTCCTCATTGACAATTATTTTGTAGTCTTTAGTGGCCGGGTCTTCCAACAGTCTATTGGAATTCCAATAGGAATAAAGTGTGCTCCTTTATTAGCTGACCTATTTTACATTCGTATGAGACAGAGTCTATTCAAAAGCTACTACGTGAGAAGAAAAAGTCTCTTTCCGTTGTCTTCAACTCGACATTTAGATATATCGACAACGTTTTGTCCTTTAACAATAATCATTGTCATTCATTTATCGATTCAATANNAGATAAAAGACACTACAGAGTCTTTACAGTCTGCCTCGAACTTGTGTATTTTATTGAACAGAGACATTAACGTTAAACTGACAACTCAACTTTATGATAAACAGGGTGACTTCAGTTTCACCATCTTTAACCTTCAAATATTTATGTGCTAATATTCTATCGTAAACTGTATATGGAGTTTATGTTTCTAACTGATTTGATACGCAAGAACTTGTTCAGCGTATGACCATTTTTTAAATCGAGGCGGGCTTCTGACAAATAAGTCGATTTTACAGGGGAAGCAACAGTTAGCATTTCGAAAATAGTCGGTATAACGGTCTGTTTTTCCAGTGCGGGGGTCGAATGCTGTATGGCGTGTTTCATGTCGATTGTTAGACCGTTTGTTACACACTGATTTTTACTGCAGATTACTCTGTTTACCTGATTAAGATATATGGTTCACGGCGGTTGTGACAGGTCGAAATGGGATACTTATTCCTCTTAGACACCTGATCCCACCTCTGGTGTATTCATGGATCCACAATTGCCCAACTCTTTATTGTTTATTCTTCATAGAAATTATGAGATCGATCATTGATCGTTGCCTTTACCTTTTCATGATCGAACGATATCTTTCAAGTTCTATAAGTATTGCTAAAACGACTTGCATCACTCCATTTTGGAATTCTTAGTTTTATAAAAAGATAATGAGGAGGCCTTTAATTTACACTTCTTTGTTGTCATGAAACGTATATTCTTTTAGAAAGCTAATTTATTTTAAAACACCTCTTTTCCCTTCAATTTATCATGAATTTCTTTCCATTCGATCCTGCAAATTAAGGAGCACTGGGCCCACCTCTGTGTACTTTCTACTATTGCAATGGCTCTATTGGTTATCACGATAGGTGGTGTAATGAAACTTCACATTATCTTTGTGGTAAGTAAAAGGATTTATCTTCTTTTGTTATCATTACTGAGTAAAGGGGCAATTTGGCCCCGTATTATATTCTCCCTATGCAATTGCAAAGAGTTTGGCCTTTTTCTTAATTTCCCCACTGATGATGAGGGCGGAAGGGGCGAACAAAAATTGAGAGCGAGCATTTCCCTTTATACAATAAAGTATAGTCGGTCTATCACGAATCGGCTTAAGGCGAATTTAGTGCTATAACGAAAGGAAAAAAACTACCAAAAAGAAGTAAATATTATCTATTTATGTTGTAAATTCTTATGCTTAAAACGAAGGATATATTTAAGGAAGTTAAAGGTTACTCTCGTTATAGACCAACTCCTCTGTATATGACATAATGGTGTTGCTCTCACCCTCCTGTTAATTTGAACGAAAAAAATTGTTTTCGAAACGCGGCTACAAAATTCTCCCTAGTAAGTTAAAGCTTGTATCAGTTTCGGACAGCTCCTACATTTTTATCTTACTGTTTTTGATTTCTTCATTTATACATTCAAATGATGCAAATTAGTAACAAATTTGGCAATTTGTTAAACTACTGTATAAATATGGTAGATAATATTCGTTTCTTTTATTCCAATTTTGAGGATTTTTCATGTAACTTATATACTTTATACTGTGTTTTTTTTATTACCTGAGTTTCACATTCACTCAACAATTTGACTTTTACAATTGCGAAGAAACTTTTGGTTTGCTAGATTGGTGAAAACTGACACACAAAGAGTTCTTATCGCAAAATATGTAATTTTGACAAAATTTGAAAACAACAAAGTTGATCGTTGAAACGTATACTAGCAAATCAAATATGTACATAGAGGAATAATCTTTGTGATTATATTAGCTAAAATTAGAAAAGGATAAGGGGCGAATGTGAAAAGGTAGTCATACTATTGAAAAGATCAGATAAAATTTGTATTGGTAGTGTATCTGATGATTTTTTTTCACAAGTATAACGTCTATGTTTATATAGAGAATGGGTTCACTTCAAGAGGAAAGGTTACCTGGGTTGAAGCGGTACAAGCATGCGCGAACAAAGGTAGTTTTCTTCAAGGAACAATTCCCAACAACTGGTGCAAATCTTCTAGCATAGAGTATTGGTCTTATGTGAGACAGTTCGATAAACAGTATGTAACGAAAGGTTAGCTGCATTACTACTTATCTTAATTTACCTAGAAAAGTAATTTCTTTGTCTGTCCTCCTTTGAGCATGTATGTAATAACCTTATAAAATGATCACAGTACTAAAAATATAAAGATGACTTTTAACTACATTTGATAAAATATACCCAATCAACATTGACTACATGATCATTGATTAAATTGAATATTAAAAAATAACTACTTTTACCAAGGAATCAAATGACAGGGGAATCAGGAAATTATCTATAAATTTGGAAGTGCCAAGGTATATTCGAAAATCTAAGTCCTAGTAATTATGGCAAGTTTAGGAATAATAAGTCCAAACGTAGAAAACACAGATGAGATCAGGAGCCCCGGAAGAGAAAGCTCCCCCTGCCGACTGGTCACATCGAACACGAGTCTACAGTCAAATATAGATATCTTAACTGAAAAATCGCTAAAGATGATTCTCAACAACCACAATCGAATAAGTAATTCAACATTTAGGCCTGTCATTGGGTAGGATGCTGTCTGATGTTTCATAACGGTTGTTAGACCGTTCTTCACATACTGATTTTGACTACGGTACGGATTACTCCGTTTGCTTGACCAGGATATGGGGCTCACAGCGGATGTGAACGGTCGATAGGGGATGCTTACTCCTCCTAGGCACCTGATCCCACCTCTGGTTTACCCAGAGGTCCGTGTTTACGCAACTCTTTATTTTGCATTCCTTATAGGAATTATGAGACCAATCACAGTTCGTTACTTTTATCTTGTCAATCAATGAAACCGTTCCTGATACGTGTAGATAACTTGCCCTGCTTGCCTATTTTCTGTTTGCAGCGGAGGTATGCTGTTACGTGTACCTCTAAAGAGAGTCATGACCTATATGGACCTTGTTGTTCATTCATTCGTTAAATTTAACCGATATTTAAACGTAACTGTCCCTTGTAGAGATGCATGAACTGAGTATTGCAGGCTTGGGAAATGTCTTTAAGTTTTCTTTTCTTTTCACAATTTATGTCAGGACATGCTCTGAACATCTCACCAATAAATTAATCACACACATACAGGTTGTTGAAATCATGAAATTGTCGCTACGGAAGCCATGATGGAATACGCTACATAAGACGTGTGCTATTATTCTTCAGCATGGACACATGAGGCGACCATTTTACCGAGTTACTGAACTCAAAAGGTTGTAATGGACACATTTGTGACGGGTGTGGCATGCTGATGAGGATGGTGATTCCTTCAGGACATCTGGTCTCACCTCATTCGGGATTCACAATAATGTTCATGTCGACACCGTTATTATTACCAACTTGTAATATTGCTGACTAAGAATTTAGAATATACCGTTCTAATACTGTAAATCCAGAAATTTTGGCCGAACTTCATTTTAGCGAATCGATGGTCATGCAATTATTCGCGATACTATATTTTTGCGAGCGTGTATTTAAGCAATATAAGTTTGTATTGTTTGATGCATGTTAATATCAGGTCAGTATAGTTAGCGAGAACTTTATTTTGGCGAGAAAGCGCTCTCGCGTAATTACGCGAAAATAAACTTCTCGCGAATAAATCTGGATTTACAGTATACTTTATAATTCTTCTTTCTACCTCATGCATCGTCAACGACATCATTAATTCCGATCTCTATTTTCCTGCAGATACGGCATTGAACTCCAATATTAAGGAATGTGATATAGCGCATCTAACGCATGGAGGATCTTTTTCATTGGAACGAACGACAGACTGTAAAACCAAACTATTGCCATATGTTTGTCAATCGGGTGAGATGATGTGAGATTATGTATTTGTGGTGTGCTAAATTTGTATTTATGCATATTGACATGTAAAAAAATATATATACATGTAGTACAATTATTTTGATATAATAGGTTCCAAATAAAACTAATTCTACAGTCTCGAAGATGAATTTCATACTTACATATATGGATATAAAAAGTAGAATTTGTTGTTGTATTATTGTTTAACGTGCGGTTCTTTAACGTGCCAACACCTACTGTGACACGGGACCTCGGGTTTAACTGTCTCATCCGAAAGACAGGGACGGCCAACCGCGGACTGGTGCTGCGCGGGTTCGAACCCCGGACCGTTCGATTCGGAGTCGAACACGCTAACCACTCGCCCACGGAGGCCCCGCAGAATTTGTTATCAATGTTAAATTTTATATCCGAGAAATACGGAAGTATAGATCTGGAGGAGCACTATGCTTATAAAAAGCCGTGAAACTTAGTGGGGTGCTTTTGAATTTTTCATGTGATGGACTGATGAATTGACATGATTTCTTTACTTCACTCACTAGCGTATTGCAATCTCTAATGATAAAATATATCAATTTCCCCAAATTATTTATGATTTCAGATGATGAGACCAATTATATCTACATAGACTCGCTTTTGAAACGATGTAATGAGCAGAACAACGCATCTACAATGAACCTCGAAACAGGAACGACAACTAGCATGGGAAACGAAAGTAAGTTGGCCAATCGCAGCCTTAACGCAAGCGGAACTACGACCAAAACTAAATCGAATGGTAAACCGCCATCTATATATGTCAGTGTCATTTTCACAGATGCTTGTTGAGCGAATGTCACTAAAAGATATATCGTATCTTCCTGTATAACTATCAAATTAGTATAGATCAACCTTCAACGAAAGTCCAATCATCAGTTATCCATTTAGAGGCAAATCGCTTGAGCTAATTGACAAATTTTTTACTAACTGTATGAAAGAGCGGCCAAAGAAAATTTTCCAACACACACACATATTCAACCACCCAGTCATTCGCACATAGGGATAAAAAGAAACTTTGTGTCATTACTCCCGAAAGTCAAGAAAAATGCCGAGGTTGACTTTTAAATTCAAGACATACATTGATAGCATGTTTTTGAAATTTTACAGTAGAAAATATCAAAATATTCATATACAATTGAGGGTCTATCGAAGTCAGGTACTAATGGTTGTTAAACAATGAGTGACCTTCAAAGTTCCAAACTAAAAAAATAAAGAAGAATGGAACACGGAACCTACTTTATTGCAATCTTAAATAGAACCACTACAACTCGCATATTAAAGGAACTCTGACACAGTGCCTTAAGGTTTTATGTAGCTTATTGGTTTAAATTGCTTAGTCTTTGGTAAGTTGGTTATATTGTTGTTAAACGCCCAACTCAAGAATCTTTCACTTACAACGAGACGTCACTTTGTGCCGGTGAAGGGCTACAAATTTTGTCTATACTCGGCACTTATGGTCGTAGAGCAGAGACGGGTTATTTAACGTGTCGATAACTGTTGTGTCACGGGACCTCGGTTTTCACTATCTTATCAGAAAGACCGGGACACGCAACGTGACTTGGGCTCTAAACCCGGACCTCAGGATCAGAAGTCGATTACGCTTGCCACTAGACTACGGGATATTATGCCTCTCAGGAGAGGAATTAAAAGTCAATGAATTAAAGGGAGAACACTGCGCTTATTTTATTCAGTCAACATATCTGGATTTGTTTGATTTTTTCAGGCAATATATCTGAATAGATAATGATAAATGTGAATTTCTGCACAAAAAACTATTAAATATTTATTGAGAGATATAAATAGAAATATGCATTTATTTAATCGATCTCTGCTTCATTTTGTTGTAGTAATTATCATAGCGGGAAGTATTTCCGGAATTGTTGCTGTTGCAATAGTGACTGTTTTTGTCATAATCGCAGCACGTCGTTACACCAAAAAGAGGTAAGTAGTAAAGTCAACTCTATGACAAATTCATATGGTTATCATACATATTATCTACTCTCTGACACGGGCACTTGATTCGATGTTGTTTGTATGCTATATCGCACAAAATGAAATGAAAACCGACTGGAAGATTAAATTCTAGAACCACTGTCAAGGGTCAATCGATTTTCGCAAAATGATGCTCGGAATTTAAGGTTATTGGGCAGCGAGGGGTCTTTAGAGTGCCAAATGTCTGCGACATGGGGCCTTGAATTATACTGTTTCATCCAAAGGACACTGAATACAAACTGCACACGTTACTGAGTCGAGGAAGGGGGTGGGATCCATATCCCCCTGGTATTGGCAAAATGAATACGACCATTGGTCAAATAATCATAGATTCCCATTTAAACAGGGTTGGGTTTTTCTTACCACATATTATTATATATATTGTTCCCATGGTTGTACACTTAATCCAGTCCCTTTTTACCAGCTATGACAATTATTGGATGAGAGTTATTCCCGGATTCGAAAGATATGTGACAAGACGGTTGCCACGCGTGGAGCAGGGATGGTTTACCCATCTGGAGTACTTGAACTCACCCCCGGTTTTTAATGGGGTTTGTGTCGCTCTATTTGTAGTTTTACAATGTCTGAAGTCTTCATGTTGATTACTGATTTATATCATTGTCTCTTTTTGGTATGGTATGATATTGTTTGTTTAACGTCCCACTCAATAATATTTCACTCATATGGAGACGTCATCGTGTGCCGATGAAGGGCTACAAATTGTGCCGATGAAGGGCTACAAATTTTGCCTATGCTCGGCACTGCTGGCCGTAGAGCAGGGAGGGCTCTTTAACGTGCCAACACCTACTTTGGCACGGAACCTCGGTTTTTACTGTCTCATCCCAAAGACAGGGACGGCTAACCGCGGAGTGGCGCTTCGCGGCTCGAAACCAGATCCTTCGATTGGCAGTCGAACACGCTAACCACTCGGCCACGGAGGCCCCGTCTCTTTTTGTTTTCAGATATGGTGTTTGCTTTTGATTTTTTAACTTTGGTATCTTCAACGAAAACTTTTTTTTTAAAATCAATTATATTTTCAGAGGCTCCAAGAAAGTAGAAAACGTTTACACCCTACCTAACGTTACATCAACACGAAAGTCAGAATATGATACATTGCGACATAATGGCAACTCAGATGCAACTGCAACAGGAGGAATTGTTGATGCAAGGGAGATCAGTTTTGATTTAACACTGAGCTCTGAAGCATATGAATATATGAACTAGCAATGTAATGAGGAGAGTTACAACTCAAAACCGCAGCACAGTGTAAAAGCATGTTTTATTATATGAGTATGCAGAGATGAATACATGTTTCTACCATAACACACGTAGTTTAACCATTATAAAACGACTGGATAATCGAGGCTGCAGTTGATCAAATATATCTATTAACCACACGTGGTTAATTACTTCCGACGGTTTGTTTGGCTGATACGTCGGGAACTTCAATTATGACGTCGTAAATTGACGTCATTTTATTTGACGTCACAATACAATGAGTAGGCTTACATTATGGCTAGAACTAAAAAACAATCTTCTTGACGTTTTCAATACTTTTATTTTTAAAATAATCTAGTGTTATGGTAGAAACAAGTTACACAACTCATTTGGATTGATTATCATGTTTATCCAACTCTCGTCAATTAATTCTCATAGTGTCAAAACGCTCGTTAAAGCTCCCGCTTTGAATGTTTGAAAATTAACTAACTCGAGTTGGACAAGCATGATCACCAATCCCAAATTGTTGTGTAATCTCTATATTTACAATCTAACTAGAAAAGTAAATCCTTACGAAAAGGAGAGTTTCTGGAAGTATGTATCGGTTTGATTTTTTTTCTAAAAAATCTTTTTTTTTTTTTAAATTTTGTTGACACTCACATTGTATTGCTTCCTATCTAATCAAGGACAAAAATTGATGTTAAAAATTATATCAAAACGATTGTTAGTACTTTTTATCAAATAATGACAAAAAGAGAAACCAAACTTACTATTTTATAATGAATGCAATTGGTTTGTTGTTTTGTTGCTTGAAGTCCCAATTAAAAATCTTTTTTTGTATGGATACATCACTGTTTAACGGAGAGCGGCGATATATTTTGCCCGTGCTCGGCACTTGTGACTTTAGAGGAAGGAGGGTTCTTTAACGTGCCGACACCTACTTTGACACGGGACGTCGGTTTTTACTGTCTCATTCGAAGGACAGGGACAGCCTACCATAATGTGGCTCAGTTCGAATCCATGTCCGGCCAGAAGACGAAAACGCTTACCACCTTACAACGGCAGTTCCTTTTATAACAAGTTTTAATAAATTATAAATATTAAATGTTCCCAACGAAACTAGCTTGACAATCTGTATAAAACATTGAAAAAGAGACCTGAAAAAATAAGGACAACCATACATATGGTCATATGCGACCTAAATAAATAGATCCAAACGTGGCTTTTTCCTATATTTATTACCTGAATAAAGAGATCACCTGTCATATGTGATTTTTTGCAATTTTCCTTGGACGGTCCCTTAAAACAGGTTACCCTGTATGTGTCATTCTGCTGTGATGAGCTTGGAAATTAACTTTATTAACCGCACAACTGATAAATACATATTGAAAATTTGAGACAATAAACAGTATATGTATTTCATGGGGATCTTGCAAATTCTGCACATTCGTCGTTTCAGACTTTACAATAAATATTCAAATTTGAAAAAAAATTATCGTATTCGAGATTATTTTTCCGTATCAAATTGCCATTATTACAGTAAGCACCTAAGCTCTGAGTAAAATAAAAGCGAATAAGGTTTACAATCAATTGCATGTATTAAGCATTATTCCAGAAGTTTTTATCTATCCTTCTGGAGCACCTGAAGTCACTCCCGGTTTTGGTGAGGTTCGCGTCACTATATTATTAGTTTCACGTGTTGATGTATGTATTACTGTATGTGGTTTTGACTCTTTTTGTTTGGCCATGGTGTCGACTGATACTGAAATTTTGAGTTTGAACTTGAATTTGGTATATTCAAATATTGCTTTATAAAACATGTAATATTCAAAATTAGAAGTCTAATTCATTTATTGGAAGTCCCAGATTGGGTTGTCACAAAGATATAAGAATTTACTATTACTTTCCTGTCGTAGTCTTACAAAATTTTGTAAATATTACAATTGATATTATGACATTGCAGTTTTCCTTTGTTTCACATAATAAAATATAATTTTACGTGACCGATTTTGATTTTTGAGTCGACCTTGTTGATTGTGAGGGGGATTATTTTCCACATATAGAACTTAAATTGAACTTAACTTGAGTTAGTGGCGAGCAAGATTAATAAGAAATTAAGTTCTTTCCTGCACTACCGTCTATATTCAGAGGTCGTACCTCGTACATTTGTTGTTGTTGTTGCGTTGTTGTTTTACGTCCCACTCAAGAATATTTCACTCATATAGAGACGTCACCGTGTGCCGGTGAGGGACTACAAATTTTGCCTGTGCTCGGCACTGCTGGCCGTAGAGAAGGGAGGGTTCTTTAACGTGCCAACACTTACTGTGACACGGGACCTCGGTTTTTACTGTCTCATCCGAAAGACAGAGACGGCCAACCGCGGAGTGGCGCTGCGGGAATCGAACCCCGGACCGTTCGATTCGCAGTCGAACACGCTAACCACTCGGCCACGGAGGCCCCACCTCGTACATCTATAGAAAATTCGATTATTGTTGTACTATAACATTTCGAAAACATTACGATTGTTACTATGGCATAGCAATTGTTCCATTATTTTATCTTACAAAGTATCAAGGTGCATCTTTGACTGTGTTTTTTAAGTCTTCCTTACCAATCGGCCTTATTCCTTACTTATTCATTTTGTTTTGAACTGTTAGGTAGTTGCATGCAAATGTTGATTTGTTGGTTGCATTGTTGTTTAACTTTCGACTCAACAATCTTTCATTTTAATGGAGACGTCGCCGTGTGCCGGTAAAGGACGACAAAATTTGCTAGGCACTTATGGCCGAAGAGCAGGGAGAGTTCTATAACGCACCAACACAAACTGGGACACGGGACCTATCCGAAGGACAGAGACAGCCAGCTGCGACGTTGCTTGGACTCGAACCACGGACCTCTCGATCAGGAAACTAACACGCTTACCACTGGATC
>JACSZP010046503.1:0-16438 GCA_016161895.1 Pinna nobilis | reverse complement strand
GAGGTCACAGGAAGTACTCCATTAAGTGCTTTTACATCCTATTACTTGCATATATGTTTTGAAAAAAACTCATAAACCTTATTGACAGTCTATGCTGAAATATCTTGATAATGGTAAAGACATCTAAACACACTTTCAACTCAATGTCTTTACCGTTAACATGTGTGTCTTAACCGTTTTATGGGAAATCTAATATTTTACTTTCTGTGTATTTTCCAGTAAGGTTGTGTCATATATATTATATACAGTTCATTTTCAATTGACTAAAATTTAAATGAGCAGTTTTGGGACAACTTTTTATCTCAGTTATGTCTTTACCGTTATCGGCACGTTTATATGAAAATGGCCGATATACAGTATAGGTGGTCTATAATGAATCGGCTTAATGCAAATTCAGTGCTATAACGAAGAGGGAAAAAATCCCCGATCTGAAGTATTATTTAGCTGTGTATGTAGTAAATTCTGATGCTTAAAACGAAGGATGCCTTTAACAAAGTCAAAAGTCAATCACCTTTGACTTTGTTATAGACCGAGTACACTGTATGTGTACAAAAGTGTGAGCTCACAAGTAGTTGTAAGGAACCTCCATGGGCCAATGGTTAAAGCACTTTAAACTGTTCAGTCTCCCACCTCTTACGAGCCTCGCTAAAACCTATTTTGAATATGTGAGGAAATTTGCCAGTCTACTTGTGTAAGACCAGTGATCGCTTCCTGTGTACATTTTGAACCAGGTTCACTCCTATACCAAAACAATATAGCTGCCATCAAACGACCGAAAGTTTGTCAAATGAGACAGTAAAAACTGAGGTCCCATGTCACAGTAGGTGTTGGTACTTTTAAAGATCCCTCCCTATTCTACGTCCATAAGTGCTGAGCATAGGCAAAATTTGTCACCCTTCATCGGCACATGGTGACGTCTGCATATGAGTGAAATATTATTGAGTCGGACATTAAGCAATAATACAACACTAACAAAAAGTGTTGATGTTTCATGTTGGAGCTTTGAGTGTCCATAGACGTTGACTCTTGAAAAGTGCTTAGAAAAGTGACTATCCAAGTGTTTGAAGTGCTGTGATCTCTATAATCTCAGGGCTTGAAAAGTGCTTGTGACTTTGATCTTTGTTTTATGTACTCATTTGTTATTGTTGACTTAATAGTATTGGTGTAACTTCATTTTGAACTTCTTGTGTATATTATATTTGTACTCATATTAATGACTGTTTAATCCTCAAATATTGATCAGTTATTAATTGAGGTCAATAGATTTTCATTTTATCTTCATATCAAACATCCTCACATCAAAACTAATAGCATTTCAAGGCACAAGGAAATCTCAATTCAAGTGCCCAAGTGTATCAATACCTATGATGAGACTTGCATATCAGTCAGCATGGACACAAATTTAATAAAAAAAATATTTTGTCATTCTCAGAATGTGGTGTTTGATCCTTTTTCTCATGTTCCCTCATCCCTGTTTCAATAAAAGGGAGGTAACTCAAAATAAAATGTCAGACACCCCATTAGGTCTAGTTCATCAACTTTCCATGCAGTTTGAGCCACAGGGGGAGATGACAAAATCTCATCCAGGCAAAATTGAAGGAGTATACTGTCCAAAATGTGAGAATATAGTCTTCTCTCAGGACAGGAAGAGCCAATCACTCCTGGTAAGACTCAAACCAATGACCTCGTAGTCTGAAGTCAAGCACTCTGCTCTAGAGCCATGAGGGGCCACCATGGCCTAGTGGTTTGCGTGTTTGACTTTGAATCCAAGGGTCTGGGGTTCAAATCCACGCAGCGCCAAGCTGGGGTTGGCCATCCCTGTCTTTGGATGAGACAGTAAAAACCAAGGTCTCGTGTAGGTGTTGACACGTTAAAGAACCCTCCCTGGTCTATGGCCATTTGTGCTGAGCATAGGCAAAATTTGACGCCTTTCACCAGCACAGGGTGATGTTTCCATATGAGTGAAATATTCGTGAGTGGGGTTAAACAACAATTCAATACAATAGTACAGAGCCATGACAGCTCTCAGCTGAATACATTGTATAGGTAAATGGAAAATGTTGTGGTTATATGCAGAACTTTTTACAGGCAGTTTATCAAATAAAAAGATTTCAAGTAAGTAAAAAACAAGATTATGCATTTACGTCTATGCATGAGGAATTGTAAGACCCAAGGTTTCATGGCTTTGAGATAGTGAAAAATAATGATCTTTTTATGAGAGATTTTGAAAACAAAATTTCTAGTATTAGAGGCTGTAAAAGAATATTCTTGTTTGAGGGATTGTAAAAGAGTTCTTGTATATAAGAAAAAGAAGAAATTTTGTACTGGTATTTGTTTGTTTTGTTTTGTTGTTGTTTAACGTCCCACTCAAGAATATTTCACTCATATGGAGACGTCAACGTGTGCCGGTGAAGGGCGACAAATTTTGCCTGTGCAAGGCACTTATGGCCGTAGAGCAGGGAGGGTTCTTTAACGTGCCAGCACCTCATCCGAAAGACAGGGACAGCCAACCGCGGAGTGGCGCTGCAGGAATCAAACCCCGGACCCTTTGATTTGAAGTCTAACACGCTTACCACTTGGCCACAGAGGCCTCCTGTACCGGTATAATAGATGGCCCACTGGCATGGCATAAAAACCGTTATCCATCTTCTACAAATGTACCAGCCTATTGCCTTAATAAAACTTGATGTACCAGCAAAAGCGGTGTAAAATAACATTTAATCAAACCAAGTCAATACTAATTATCAAAGTTTGTATGCTTAACAATAAACAAGCATCTTATAGGCCTCCCAATTACCATATCAGCATAAAGCCGCATGACAGAGCACACTATAGTTTATAGCATGTAATTACAACATCAATATAAATTGGTTTTTATGGGGCATGAATAATTTAACATGGATTTATGAAGAACACAACTCCTGTCTGTGTAAAATGTAGGCTGATTTGGACGATGTCGATGTCGGCATCAGTTGTATGAAATTAAATCTTCACCATCAGGTGCAGATCGCGACCTTAATGGGAAATGACAGGTTACATGTACATATCAAAGAGAATACATTTCACAACATACACAGAGGTGTTTGTTAAAGAAGTATGTATAGTTAGAGGACTGCAGGTGGAGAAATTTGTCTGCAGGTAGGAAAATGAGAGAGTAAGTATTAATGACATGATTAGACACGTGTTACTTATATCCTTTATATATGTATATAAAGTCACTACAGGATTTTGAGAAATTATTTTTATTCACAATCTTATCTTTTTTTTATTGTAATGTAATTTTTTAAGTTACATGTACCTCTGTATAATGTAAGTTAATATTTTTTTTATAAAACATAAACAAAGTGTTTGTGTCCGTTTCATATTTTGTGGTTAGCATACAGGGTATTTGTCTTCAGATTGTGAGGTCCTGGGTTCAAACCCACCTGACAAAGGCAGCTAGCTTTTCCTGTCCTCTATAATGTAGGAGCATGCACACTTGGCTCCTAGAGGCTTTCATTAAGTTGCAACCCCAGGGATACCAGTTTAACAAGACAAAACATTCAGATCGTGAGGTGGTGAGTCGTTCGGTTGAGAGGAAAAACCAAGGTCCCATGTAACAGTAGGGTAGGTATAGGCAGATTAAAGAACCGTCACTGCCCAGTGGCTATAATTGCCAAGCTTAGGCCACATTTTCACCCTCAATTAGCATGCAGTGGTGTCTCCTTAGAAGTGAACGATTCTTGAATGCGACGTTAAACTACAATACAAACAACATATGCAAATGTGAAGAAGCAGAGAAAAAATATGTAGAGATACTAGTTTTAGAAAGTTGGTCCTAGTTCCAATGAAGATTGCTTACCTTTTAACATAGATGATCAGTATTGACTCTCAGTGGGACATATCTCATTTTTCCTGTCCTTTGAATCAGTGTGGTTCCCACCAGGCCGAAATATGGCCCAATTCCCAATACAAATTACATGTGGTTTCTCCCAATGAGACTGAAAAAATTTGCAATTATATGAATTGATATCTTTGTATAGTGTTTACCAAAGACTCATAGGTTTTACAGAGTATAAATGCATTAAAAGAGAGCTCCCATACAGCAACTTACAGGACGTACATGATATTGTATCTAGAATATTTTTCCTGATTCAACACTAATTTGCATTAAAATTCCCAATTGTGATGCCAATGGCATTTTCCCCAAATTTGATAGAAAAAGGCCCAACATTGGTAACGGAGATCCCATGTCAAACTAGATGTCAGAATGCTTAAGATGTCTCAATGTTCAATGGTGCCTTAGGTTTCAAGCATAAGCATTCGGTACACTGAGGGATTGTAAAATAAGTGAAAGATTCTAGAGTAAGACATTGAATTACAACAACACACTCAAGTACCAATTTAACAAGGCAATTTTCTGATAATGAGGTCATGGCTTCCAATCTGCACCGCATTGCAGTTTGCTTGCCATATCCTTTGGATGAGACAGTGAAAACCAAGGAACTCTCTCTGCTCAACGGTTATACAGTGGAATCTGTACCGCCCCTTCTGTCATGCAAATGTGGTCTTTCAAGACAGGTGATCTCTCAAAACAGGTTTTATTTATATTATCTTTAAAAAAAAAACTGGTCCTTCAAAACGGGTGGTCTCTCGCGACAGTGGTGTCTCGCGACAGTTTCACTGTAATTGCATATATGTCCATATGGTGATGTCCCCTTAAAAGTGAAAGATTTTTGTTTGGGACATGTAAGAACCAACCACCCAACAAGACAATGTTGACTGATGTTAAGCTGTTATAAACACTACCCACTGCCCACATGAGCTAAATAGGCCCTCTAGGTATTGTAATCCCAGTCTATCTAATTATGGTGCAATCTTTTGAAGTTGTGCATCAAGGAATTAGGTCAGTCTGGTCAACTGGCATATCATCGAATTAAGGAATCAGCCCTCACAATGGATTAAGAGTATTAATGGGTGATTTTACTCGCATCTTTGTATCCCAAACAATCAACAGAATGTGGAACGGAGACATTTTAGTGTACACTTACAAAAGAGACTCATCTCAAAATCTCTGCTTATTTTTTGTTTTCTTAATTTTTTTTCTAGTTGCTGCAACACATAATACTACACTTTGAACATGTATACGTCTGGTTCAGAAAAATAGGACATTTGTGGTACAGATCGTATTAAGTGAATGCACATTTAACCCATTTCCTCGAGGTCACAGTTTTGCTGACAACATTGAGTGTCTAATCATTAAAATTAGAATGTAATGCAATTTTGTTTTGGTTAAAAAAAACAGAGCCCAAGGTGATTAGTTTACAAATTGTAATGGCCTTCTTTTTTAGAAATTGATTATGTTGATATGTAAGGATAGAGGAACCTCTCAGGACGGGCTGCCATGGCTCAGCGGTTAGTGTGTTCACCTTCTGTTTATGACGTCATGGGTTCAAATCTGCGCCATGCTAGGGTTAGTTATACCTGCCCTTCAAATGAGATGGTAAAATCCATGGTCCCATGTTACAGTAGGTCTATTAGTCTATGCTACACATTTACGGCCATTGAGCAGTAGGGGTTCTTAAATTATGGACACCTTCAATAACCTTTACTTGCGGAAGGACAAGGACAGTGGTCTCTCCCCGGGTACATTAGTAACCGAGCTCTCTTCTCCACCAAAAAAAAACTGGTTGCCACCATATGACTGAAATATTGTCGAGTGTGGCATAAAGCAAAAACGAACAAGCAAAACCTACTATGACATAGGACCTTGGTTTTTACTGTCTCATCCCAAGGACAGGAAAAGCCGATCAAAGCACAGCACAGATTCATACCCATAACCTTATGATCAGAAGGCAAACATGCTAACATCTTAGCCATAGTCGGCCCTAAATCAGATTCGGTTATCTTACTGATAATGTGCTATACATGTAGCTTGTTCATTTCACTAGAGGAATCCATAAAACCCAGGTTCATAACTCACATACATATACATTGCAGTAGATAAAGCCCATGCCCATATCCCACATACCCAGTACATGTAGCATTAATTAGAATTAAGTTCTTTAGTCATATGTCCATGTCAGACCTAAATAATTTTAGAATAATCCATACAATGTGGCCTCAGGAGTTCCCCATGTCTCAGTGATAAGCGTGTTCACTTTCTGATTTTGAGGTTGTGCAATTAAGTTCAAACCGTTCAGCAGTTTGCTTTCCCAGTTCCTCAGATGAGACAGTAAAAACTGAGATATTGTGTCACAGCATTTTAAAGAACCCTTAGCTGCTGAGCATAGGCCATATATATCACACTTCACAGCATATGGTGATATCTCCATATTAAGTGAAAGAGTCTTGATTTGGACATTTAACAACAGTACAATCGATAATATTTCCTAGGGTTAGATGATTCTGAATAAAAAAAACATTTTTAAAATAACACAAATTTTCGCCTATGATGGCTCTCGGTTTCTGTGACCTGAGCTAAAAAGCCTTCTTTTGCTACGAATCTTTTGAAAAGAGAATCCTTAACTTTTTGCATGAACATTCCCTGTCCTTGAGCGATTTCATACTGTCGCACAGGATGTGTTTACCCATCCTTCATAAACCTTACTAGGCTTATTTTTGTGTGTTTGTTGTTACTTTTTGACATATTTTTGTGTAGAAATTTAGTAAGGTTTCTTTTATTATGACATAATTTCATGATGCCATATACATGTAGTTTGTTTTACATTTATTTTTACACTGATACATGATCTAGGCTTTTGCTTCTGTGGATGTTTATTGTTATTTTTTTGTTTGTTTGTCATGATTTCATTGTTTACTTTTCATTATATTAATATGATACTGGATTTACAAATCCACAAGTGCAACAGGGTATAGTAATGCGATGTCATAATTTCTATGCATGTACAATGTACCCTTGAAAGCAGAAAATGGCCATGTATCTTTAAGTACTTAATGTACTTTATGTACTTTATGACCCAGGAATCATACTTACATACAGTGGGGTCTCGTTAATCCAGACGTCTTCATTCCCAAGCAAATTGTCCGGATAAATGAGGCATCTGGATTACTGAAACAATACCTCTACAATGACCAGTACAAATATAAAATTCTGTTCCCAGGTAATTTTGTCTGGAAGGTGAAGCATTCGGATTATTGGCCTCCAGATTAATGAGGTTCGACTTTACATGTATGTTTGTTGGTTAGTATTTTTGTGAAATGTGCTACTCAAGAATCTTCCATTAAAATGGAGCGGTCACCAATGCTGGTGAAGTGCCACAAATTTGGTCTATGCTCAGCACCCATGGCCACTGAGTAATAAGAGTTCTTTAACATACAGGCACCTACTGTGACACAAGACCTCAGTTTTGACTGTCTCATCCGTAGGAGAAAGAAAGCCAACCATAGCGCAGATTTGAACACATATAAATGTATCTGCTTTCTATCAGCAGCTCATCCAGTGAACATGAGACAAATATACGGTAAAACCTCACTTGACCCTATCCCCCTAATTATCAATACAGTATGGTCTTTTCTATTGTCTTAAACCTATATATTGTAGCCATGACAGGGTGAGAAAATATTTAAAAAGTTACTCGTCCCATGAGACAAGTGCCATCTACAAACTTCTCTTCCTGAGACATTTTTCACTCGTCCTGATGATTGTTTGATTGTTTCTGATGATTGTTGAAATGATGAAATAAAGCCACACTGAAATGACTACCTCACCAACCAGACCAGTGCCCATCAGTTAGATAGTCTTATTAGCAAGTTTCTATCATATTAAGCAATAAAACATGGATTATTGAGTCGAAGATCAACGGATCATTTCAAAAAGTTTGAGACATCTGGAAATCTAATCATCAAAGTTTTTTAAGTGACTTTAAAATGACCTTGATCCCCCCCTCCCCCCTCCCGAATACGAGTCAATCCTCTTGTTAAGTGAGATAACTGTCATAACAAAGGCAGGCTAACAAAAATGGCAATATCGACTCATAAAAGAGTGGTTCATCAGTTATATTAAGATAGAATAATATAAGGGAGTTATTCAGGATTTCGAGATTAGTATGTTATTTACATAGTGAGACGGATGATCCAGGTTCGAGCCGCGTAGCGCCACTCCGCGGTTGGCTGTCCCTGTCTTTCAGATGAGACAGTAAAAATTGAGGTCCTGTGTCACAGAAGGTGTTGGCACGTTAAAGAACCCTCCCTGCTCTACGGCCAGCAGTGCCGAGCATAGGCAAAATTTGTAGCCCTTCACCGGCACACGGTGACGTCTCCATATGAGAGAAATATTCTTGAGTGGGACATTAAACACAATACCATACCATACATTTACATAGTAAGAAATTTGAATTGTCAAAGTTAGACATATTAATGTTTATTACTTCTAATGATTGTTTGTTTCTGTAAATCAACCTTGTTACTAATTTAGAGTTAATATCTGATAGAAAAGGCATTAACTTTCAATAGCAATTGGCCTACTTATGATTTTGTTATCAATACTTTGATGGAAATTTCTTCAAATATTCCTGTCATTTGTACCTACTGAACTTGTTTTGTGGCCTGTCTATAACTTTAAATGTATACTTTATGTTTTTGAGCTAATATTTAATTCATGAGAAATCAAAATGATGTAGACCGATGTCTGTACAAATGTGCCGTCAGAATAAGATAGTGACAAGTTGACCCCTGTGACCTCTTCACGGGATGACAGACAGTGACATCTGTCGGATTATGTCATCGAGACATACATGTACATGCTGTTTTGCATTTTAACTAATCAGCATATTAATGAACGGAAAGCAACATGTTTATGTGGTTAAAGGGGCAACGTGATATAATAAAAATCATTAGCATTATCTAGCAGCGATTTTCTGGATCTATGGTGTTGTAAAAGATCGGAATAGACACCATGGAGGCGTGTCTAAAGTTTATCTCACTACAGAGTAGTGCTGGGGCCCCGTCTTGTTTTGGTAGTATTGTTTTGGTACATCGATCATCGCTACGCCAAAATCAACCAATGATTGATTACATTTGTTTTTTTATGTTGAAAATATTAGTGTAATCTGCTCAATTACGCAGTTTTGTATATCCAGTATGTTAGGAAAAATTATACATGCTACATTTATCTGAATTATGAATTATACAAAAATTTGAGAAGTAAGAAAACCAAGAACTACCGGTATCATATATTTTATGACACATCGGAACAGTACTGATTTTAGAGACTTCTTCATTTTGAAGGACATCAATATTTACTTTTTGTATCATTATTTATTGGGAGTATTTTGATCTTTGAACATTTATTATTGCATGATTATATGATTGAAACATTGCTAATGGATTGGAGACAAGTTATTTAACTTAGCTTAGTTGCTCTCCATAATTATACTCCCGTCAACAAAGTTGTAAGGGGGTATACTAGATTCACCATGTCTGTTTGTCTGTCCTTTCATTCGTCCATCCGTCCATCTGTCTCTCCATTTATTTCCACACCGTAACTCAAGTACCTGGGGGTCTACAATGTTGATACTTCACACATGGGTTTCCCACGACTCAAGAAGGATCCTTATTGATTTTGGGGTCCGAAGGTCAAAGGTCAAGGTCACATGACTCCATTCCTTGAAAATGGTTTCTGCACTATAGGTGCTGCCACAGGTGTGATAAGTCCCATTAGGACAGTTCTAGATAGTTATGAGATTAATATATTGATTACCTGCATTCTAGCGGGACCACCATGGTTCAGTGGTTGGTGTGTTTGCCTTTTAATCATAGGTCTGAATCCCATTTAGATGTGGTTGGCTTTCCCTGCCTTTGGATGAGACAGTAAGAACCGAGGTCCGGTGTCACAGTAGGTGATAGCACATTAAAGAAACCTCCTGGCAATATGTTGCACAATCCAATTTTTTTGCATTTCCCTGGGATTAGTGAAATCATCTGTGTGAGGTGGTGCTCTGAGAGGAACCAAACTTGTGTTTTGTAGAGTTCTTTAGAGTGGACATATATTAAGGGAGCCATTCCTGGCTCCAGATAGAGTTTCTTTCTTTTTGCTGAGAGGTTTCCCGTCCCAGTATCTGATCATGAAGTTAACAGGTATTGCAAAGAAAAAAGTGATCAACAGTCCAATCTGATGGTATAGGCTGTACAAGGGAGGATACAAATGTGGTTATATGATATGGTATCTCTTGATTCAGATTATCGTATAGGAGAAATACATTTTGAGAATGTATGTTTCAGTTGCATGGAATCTTTTAATTCAGTAAGCCACTTAGGCAGGTTAGACTGTATTACAAGCATTTGTTTAATGGGGAAGTAGCCACACATTCACAATTTGGACACTTTGGATTTGTAACATTTACATGTATACCGTAGGTTCAGTTGATGAAGCAAAAATAGTAACCAAACAGACAGACACACAAAAAAGGCATGATTTACCTGTAGAAGCTACCATCATTTTCCCTGAGCAAGTTTTTTACTCCAGACTTCAGAAAGGTATGTATGGAACACATACATGATAGATACATACATGCTACAAGTATATATATTTTTCCCAGCAGTGCACGCTGGGTGATGGTACTTCGACACCTTTTTGTACAATAGATAGACCGTTTGTCACTGTATCTGGTAGCGATATTCGCCAGAATTGTAAATGTCGCAACTGACCAACAGAGGGAGTTGACGAGTTCTATGTGTACTCCATTGACTTTTTCTTAGGTGGGCGAGATGAAATAGCACTGCATCGTAAGGTATATGCATCCCACAATGCAAAGTGATATGTTTTGTTTGTTTGTTTGTGATCATGGTCATACATGTACAATCACCTAATCACATGGTGTGTAATCATTGTATCAGGAATGGTTTACATCCAGGTGACAGTTGATGGATTTAATTAGTTTGACAGCTGAATTAGGTAAAAAGGTAAAAATATTATGTTTTGTCATGTGACGTGAAAAATGAGATGTTAGGGTGATTAATTTACGACCAGCTCTTATTATGTAATACGACACCTATGGCATGTACATTTTGATGTGTAACTAAGTAAGTTTACATGGAATTAAGATAATTCATTTTGCTGCAGTTACATGTTTGCAGAGAAACGTCTAGTGAAAAATTGTTTCACTGTGTAGAAAATATAGCGTAGTCCCTGAAAATAATGTGAAATACATGTATAAGTATTTGAGTTTGCAAGGAAAAAGATGTATTTTTTATCATCTGTTATATTGAAATACAGTGGAGTTGGTCTATAAGAAAGTCAAAGGGGATTGACTTTTGACTACGTTTATAGACATTCTTTGTTTTAAGCATCAGAATTTACTACATACATGTATATAGATAAATAGTAATTCTTCTCAGGGATTTTATTCCTCTACATTATAGCAATGAAATCACTTAAAACTGATTTGTTATAAACCGACTTTACTGTATAAGTATCTAAGTTTGCAAGGAAAAAGATGCATTTTTTATCATCTTTTATATTTGAATACAGAGGAGTTGGTCTATGGCTAAGTCAAAGGGGATTGACTTTGTTATAGGCATCCTTCGTTTTAAGCATCAGAATTTACTACATGTATGAATGAATAGTAATTCTTATTGGGGATTTTTTTCCTCTTTGTTATAGCACTGAAATCATTTACAGCCGATTTCTTAAAAACCGACTCTACTGTTTTTTATTACTTTCTTTAGCATTATTACTGTTTCTACATCTACCTTCAACTTTATTACAATTATCATGGAATGATTTCTTTCTTTTACATCTATCAGTGTTTTGCTACTTTTCATTCATTCAAAATGGAATATATCTTATTTAAAATGATTTTATTCACTGCATTAAATGAACAACTACAGTAATAACTGTTTGCATGATACAATGTATGCATTCCTATGCTATTTAAAGGAGCTTGGAGTGGGGAAGGAGGGGGTGTCACTAGATCATGGTGGAAATTATGTTCTATCCGTAGTGGATTTTCAGAGGACTTACTTTCATAATTATTATATCTATCAGTCATTGATTACATCTAAGATTACATTTAAAAAAAATTTAAAAAATGTTTTTTCCAAAGTCCCCAAAAAATCCAGAAATCCTGATTGATTTGGAGACAGTGTTCTCCCCAAGCACCTATGTGGTGGTACCATCTTGCTATTTCTATTAACCACCATACTATTTGTATTACCCAAATGTATGTACTGTTGTATTATCCCCTATTCTGTTCCATATTTCCCTCCCTCAATCCTATTTTATTCACATAATTTGCAATTACTGGCCAAGTTAGAGTGTCAGTTTACATTTACTTTACATATGTCAGGGCTTGAAATTAGCAATGGTCTGCTGGCCCATGGCCAGTAAATAATCCATTGGGCCAGTAGATTTCTTATCTGAACTGGCCCTGTTGTCCAGTAGAAATTCAGAAAAGAAAAGGCTAATCTGCATGGTTAAATTATGCCTATTTAAATTTACCAAAATGATAAATTATTCGATCTTTTTTATCACAAACTGAAAGTATCCTGACATTCAAACTGTATATCCGCTGAAAAAATTCTTATGACTTTTTTTTTATGTGGGCCAGTAGGTTTGTGGTGGGGCCAGTAGATTTTTGAAGCTACTGGCCCTGTTGGCCACCTAGGTAAAAGAGTTAATTTTGAGCCCTGTATGTATACATACATTGTATACCGTATGATCTTAATATTACTTACAATGCATCTCCATGGGCATCCATACTATAAACTACTGTGTGGTGCAATTTACATGATGTGATGTAATTACATGTTCTCACTACTTTAGGTTTAACAAGCACTTAAGTACCCCTGCACTATCCAAATTTCACCAAATGCTAATCGTATGTCTTCAAAGTTTGGCCAGTGCTTAGCACTGTATGCCATTGATCAGTGAGACATCATAGATAATGTGCTGACACCTGTTATGACATGGGTCCAGGATGTCTATTGTCTCATCCGACAGACAGGAATGGCCGGACACCTCTCCTGAGACTCAAACCCACGACCTCCTGGCATGAAGGTGAACACTCTAACATGAGGCCATGATGGCTTCCATAATTAAAATCGTATTTTTTCACATAGAGTTCTTTGTGAACTAAACGATGCGTATACATGTAGTAGTGATTCTAATTGTCACTCATCTTCTGAATATCTTCAGGTTTAATTTATGACGTCAATTCATTTTGCATATTATTAAATTGCGGTCAATGAATACACATTTATATCTTGCATATTAATTAGTCACAGTGTCATACTGGGTTCATTATGTACCACTGTTCATGTGTCGGTTTCCTCTTCCTCAAACGTTTTTTTTAGCATGTGATATTTACGTTATCAACCTGTGTTGTATCTTTCGCACCTGTGTGTCATGACTTGTTATTTACCATAGCATATATTTCATTACAGGAAGCCACAGACCTTCAGGATGTAGACGTTAATTTCAGAAGTGTATAACTATGGATGTAGTAGTTGCTGTGGCTGTGTGTATCCTAGCCACCATCTTCCTGGCATCGTTAGTCGGACTTATATTTGTATGTAAACAAAAATGTAAGAGAAAGGAAGACTTGATCACATCACAGCTGAGAGACACAAGGTAGGATCTCGTTAAATATTAATTAGCAGGGATATTAATCAAAATCAGGCCATACAGTTATGAAGTCGAATGTCATTTATCATTATGTAGTGCTGCGTAACGTCCTAATCAAGAGTTTTTTACTCAAATGGAAAACTACTTCTGAGGTGCCTGTGAAGGGCTTCAAATGTAGCCCATTGCTGGGCTTATAGAGTCATTGAGTAGTTAGGGATCTTCATTGTACCTATACCTACCAACTGTGTGTGGCATTTGGCCCGAGGTTTTAATGTCCCAGGCTAAAATCCGGCACAAAACCAAGTAGATGTTGGCACATGAAAGAACCCCCACTGCTCAATGACTATACGTGCCAAGCATAGGCCAGATTTATAACCCTTCACTGGCATATGGTGACATCTTCATGAAAAGTGAAAGATTCTTGAGTGAGAAGTTAAACAATAATACAACCAACCAACCAAAAAACCTGCAGCCTTTGCTTCAAAACTCAAGCATTTAGTGATGGGACATTTACTACTTTAAGACTTAGGTTTATGAAGGCCCAGATTTGAATGTGGGACTTCAATATCTGTGATAGGATTGCCCAAGCTTATCAAAGATGCTTCACTTTGTGAGATGAAAACTTGGTGCTTCCGTCATGTAACAATCAAGATAATGACAAAAGTTGCTGTTTATTTTATTTTTGTGTTGCTGTGGGAGACATCACAAATGTCAATGAAGTTCGATAAATTCAGCCAATACTCGGCACTTATGGCAATAGAGCACTGAGGGTTTTTAATTGTGCTGACAACTACTGTCCTCAGTTTTTACTTTCTCATCCGAAGTACAGTGATAGCCAATATCCAAAAGTAGAGCCACACATATTCAACCCCAGAGGCTCACAGTCAGAAGGCATACACACTAACCACAGAGCAACAGCGCCCCCCAAATGACTAAAGTTACAGTTACATAAGATACTTCAAGTGCGAATTGAGCAAGCTACCATGTTGGCATTTTCAACATTGCTTAAATAATGTATGCCTAATGCATGCAGACAACCAGAGTAATTTATACCTTAAAAAGATCCAAAAATAACTTTTGACTGCCTGAAATAGACAAATTATTGATAATGTGAGTCTCATAATAGGACTAGAATGAGGTCATTAGGTAAAGCTAATATTGGCTGCATAAATGAAATGATAATGGTGCAATATTTTTTTCTATATGCATGTGTTATAAATGGAAACGAGTATAAGCCTTTCCCAGCTCCTCAGTAGCAGGGTTGCTTGAAGTATGGAGGATCAGTGGTTCAAGTCCACGCATGAACCTGACCTGTTTCCCGTCTTTTATATGGATTTTAAAAAGGGCCGCTGTGGCACTGTGGTTAGTGTGATCGCTTACTGTTTGTGAGGTCTTGGGTTCAGGTGCTGCAATTGGCTTTCCCTGTCCTTAGGATGAGACAGTAAAAACCGACTTTCTGTGTCACAGTAGATGTCATCATGTTAATGAACCCTCCTTGATCAATGGCCATGAGTGCAAAGCATAGTCTGATAGACCAAATCTAGACTTCTCAATATAACTTATAAGTGAAAGATTCTTGAGTGGGACATTAGCAATACTGGTAATACAACCAACAAACATGGGTTTTAATGAGCACATTCTCTAGCTAAGTCACAACGTGAGTGGGGGCCCATGCTATAGCCTCTTTTACACATTTCACACTAGTTTTTTAAAATATGTCAATTTCTGAACCATAATTGTTACAGAGTAGGATGGCTTAACTTTTCCGGAGCACCTGAACTCACCCCTGGTATTTGGTGGGGTTCGTATTTGGCGGGGTTTGTGTTACTTTTTTCAGTTTAACCCGTCTTGTTGTTTGGATTGCTGTTGTCTTATTGCCTCTTTTTAGTTGTCCATGTTTTTTTCCACTTTTCAATTTTTGCATTTTGATTGTCTCATCAGCTTTCATCTTTTTTGTGTTGTTAGGTGGATTATTTTTGAAGTATTGTCATATTTTGTTGTTGTTTTTTTTTCACAGTTGGGTCTGTTGTTGGATTAATCAATTTTTATGTTCTGGATATCTTCAACTTCTTTTTTTAAATCTGAAACTGAAATCAAGCAGGTTCAGCAAATATTTCTAGATCTACAGTTAGCCAAACAAAACTTTCAGAAAATTGTATTTCAGTGTGTTCTTTGCCAGTGAGACTTATACATTCTTATAAACACATGCCTAGTTACATATTATATCATTAGCGATGAAAAAACTAAACTTTAACCAGACAGTCCTCCACCAAGTATCACCACTAGAAAAGAAAACTTAATATTTTATGATATCATATTTTCTCCTGCTTCCTTTGCAGACCAGACATACAGTTAATTGAGGAGGATCCGTACCGTGTGACCACAACAGATGTGGAGCTAGAGGATGTGCAGATAAATATACCGTCATTGGACGAGGTGTTGCACGATGAAAACTGGGTAGATGATGCAACGTATGTATCAATTGAAAAATATAACAATTAAATTTCGTGAATGATTAAAAAGAAAATATAAAGATAAATGAATGAAAGACTGCAACATATATGTTGATTGTTCATCTTTCTGTAACACAATAAAAAGGGACAGAAAGTCAAGGAAGTTATACATCTTTTGGAATTGACTCATAGAGTTGCCTCCCGTTGATCAAGAAAAGTTTATCAGACTATTCAGATATCATATAAAAAACTTACCATGAGGTTTACAAGCATAAGATTCTGGTAGGTTTATGAAAAAAAGATGATGTTCAAAGAGTATACTTGTTTGTTTAGATCTGCTTTATATCTGAACTGTACAATTATGAAGTGTTTGTTGGCTCTGCATTAGTCTCGTCTGAAGTCAAAATGAATAAGAGTTTGA
>JACSZP010046500.1:0-13553 GCA_016161895.1 Pinna nobilis | reverse complement strand
ATATACTGTCTAGAACCCGACAAAGCCTAGTTGTAAATACTATCTTATTCCCCTCAGTAGATTGCACTTCACCGCACTCCGTATTAATGATTTTACAAGTCAAACAGTTGACAAACTGGCTGACAACTTTGTCCGGGGTAAGATAACTCCCTTTTCCAAATAGATACCCATGATTGATGCTGACAACGATTGATCTCTATCACACTATCACAGCTCATAGTATTTCACGAGAAATTCAAACAAATATAATTAAAGATATATACGTACACAGGACATGTTGAATAGCCAAGTGACTCCAGCATCGTGAAGGAGAAAGTCCTTGGGTTTTGACAGACCCGATGTACAATTACTCTGTCTAAGTAATTAATAAGGCGTGGATCTGGAATTTTAGACCGAGTATACACATCCACTTTTACCTCGCAACCAGGCCTGAAGCTAGGAAGACAGAAAAACATGACCAAATATGACGTGTAATCGGTTTCGACGACCATTGTATCTGCTCTGACAACACCTGAAAAAGAAAATGGAGAATCTTATGCACTAAAAATTAAAATTACAACAATACAATAATTAGAACATACAGTCTTAGTTATTCTGTAGGCGAAAAATTAAACATATCTTAACTTTCACTGGAACTTGCCGATGCTAAGTGGCTAGCGTGTCTGCCATTTGACCGTAAGGTCTCGGGTTCATACCTGTGCCACAATGGCATTAGTTTCCCTGTTCTTCGGATGAGATAGGAAAAAGGAAGATTCCGTGTCACAGTATGTACCGGCACGCTAAAGAACACTCACTGCTCAATGGCCATAAATACCAAGGATAAGTTAAAAAAAAACCCATAGATCAAATTACACCAATGATAAGCCATATTACACCAAGGATAGGCCAAATTACACCAAGGATAGGCCATATTACACTAAGGATAGGCCAAATTACATCAAGGATAGGCCAAATAACACCAAGGTTAGGCCAAATTACACCAAGGATAGACCAAATTACGTCAAGGTTAGGCCAAATTATACCAAGGACAGGCCAAATTACGTCAAGGTTAGGCTAAATTACACCAAGGATAGGCTAAATAATGTCAAAGCTAGGACAAATTACACCAAGGATAGGTCAAATTACATCAAGGATAGGCCAAATTACATCAAGGACAGGCCAAATAACACCAAGGTTAGGCCAAATTACACCAAGGATAGGCCAAATTACACCAAGGATAGGCCAAATTAACCGCACTTCACCGATATTGGTAACGTATCCGCATGAGTGAAAGATTCTTTAGTGGGACGTTCAACAATAATACAAGCACCACCACCCCCCCCCCCCTCCAAAAAAATCATTAACAACTTAAGATTGGGCAAGTGTCACATGCACATATAGATGAAATACACAGCTTTTTATGATTCGTAAGTATTGAAATCGCAAAAGATGTTTTTATAAACTTTATGAAAACTTAACAATATCCAGATGATGATACTTTTTGCAGTCTTGCTGTTGTTTTTTTCTACGTCCCATTTGGCAGATTGCCAGTCCTACAATGAGACAGTATTATGTCAAAAAGGAATACCGTTTACATATGTACCTAGATGAAGATCAATTGAAGTTAACTGGCATGCTTTCTCATGCATTAGTCTAGGAGGCAGAGTCCAAACAAAGGCCAGGAGCTGTGTGATTACAGGGTGTTGCTCTATTCGCCGACGAATGCGGAGAAGGTGCCAAACCAAGATTTTAACCATAGCTTTAGAGACAGACTGTATTATTAAACATTGAGGATTTACTCACGTTCTTCGCCTGTCTTCCATCTGTAGTAGCCTGGGGCATAGAAAGGTGTCAATGTTGCAGGTCTCTCGAAGCAGTCATGTGGTGCTGTCCCTGATCTAGGACAAATAAAATTGAAATACTTGTCAAACGTAAACCACATAAAGGTAATTTTTGCTATTATTAAAAGAGCACGCTAAATTAAATATTCAACATTCTGTGGTGTCCCTGATCCGAGACAAATAAAATTGAAATACTTGACAATCGTAAACCGCGTAAAAGGTAATTTTTGTTATTATTAAAATATCATGCTAAGTTTAAGATTCAACCTTCTTTGTTTAAGAGGATGAGCAACTAAAAAGCAAAAATCGTAAAAATTAAACAGGAAGTAGTCAGGCTGCCAGACCCCATATAATAAGATAACCCTGTTATTTGGTCCCTACATTTTTTGTTGTTGGTTTTTTGGGCGTTTTTTTTTAATTTTATTTTTTGTTTGCTATTTTTTTGTTTTGTGTGTGTTTTTGATTTGTGTCATTTTGTAATTCTGTTTTTTTCCTTTGCTTTGTTGTGTTATTTGTTCTTTTGTTTTTATTGTTGTTATTGTTTTTTTTCCGTTTCTGTACTTATAACATGTTTTCTTGATTTTTGACTTACATTGTCAAATATTCCTTGTTACTTCTATAATTTTACCTTAAATATCAGGGCTCAGTTCCACAATACATTGTTAAATTTACATGCAGCTTGCCACACCATACAAGTTTTAGCTTCTAGTTAGGTAACAACGCGGTTTAATACTTTTGAAGAATTGTCTTATTACTTAATTACGAGCTCACCCGATAAAATATTATCTCAGAGTTACCAAAATTTAACCATGGGTTAGTTTATTGTTAAATTTACCAAAGATTTAACCATGAGTTAGTTTATCGTTCAATTTAACAACAAATACAACTTTTGTACAAACGAGTCCCGAATGGGGCCTCTCTTTTATCCTTAGACAATTCACATAACATGCAAATTAAGGCCGTTGTAAATAAAAGTATTGTTTTCCCCCAATATCTCGGTAACTTTGTATTCTATTTCAGTGTCTTTACCGATATATTTTAGGGGTTAAAAAAAAGCAGAATAAATCATTATCGTAAACCAATAGAGGTAAACGATATTCTGTGCGGAAAAGGCATGATAAGTACGTCATAACTGAAAATCACGTTTTCGTCCGGGCACCTGGTCTCATCCCTTAAGAGGTTTTCAATCATATTCCACGTTGAGACTCTTATTATCTTAGACTTGTCATATTTTAGGACTTTGGTTTTTGAGTATCCATCGGTACTTCTTCAAGTTTACTTAGTAACCACACAAAGCGACTTTAGTGTCTAAAGATAGGCTGCATTAACATCGATTTTCTTACAGTTACTTCCCTTTGTCAGCCATGGATGGGGTTCAGATTGGAGTTTTTTGTTCATTGTTTTGCCAGGTTTGAAGGATTTGTATGACACAGTTTGTCGTATTTTCGACCCAATGCAAGCATGTATGTAAGGGAGAGGGCTTCATGATTTGTGTCAACATGATAAATATTCATGGAATAACCAAAGTAAGGAGAAAAAGGATTGGCAATTTGGTTGGTTTATGCATAAAATATTCTTCATGGACCCCAGGATGGCCGACAAAGGGAAATAACTCTAAGAAAATTGATGCTATTGAAACCTATCTATACTCATGTTATAGGTGGTATAGGATCGGACTCAACCATTTTAGTAGAGGGCATATAAATATTTGTGTAAAGTGGGCAATTTAAATCTGCCATTACAGATTTGAATACATCTATTCGATAGATATATCTCGAATATATATGGTGTATTCCCAACCTGATTCAGGAGACTACTCCACTCTGAAAAAAAACATTAGGTATAGCCTAGTGCAGCGGGCTCGCCATTTTGGACTAAAAGAGTGAAATGTCAGAGATATAAAAAAGGTAATTACTGAAAATACCAAGGATCTATCACAATGCGAAAATCCCATTACAGAAAAACCATGACCAAAAACAAAGGGAGACAATAACACGAACAGCAATAAAAAATGTCTAATCGAACTGAGTTTGTAAAGATGCATATGGACTACATGCACAGACCTGAGGTGGTTGGTGTTGTTCAGTGTAATCTTTTCATTCAGTGCGAACAACGACAAGTTGTAAAGAGTAAAAAAATTGAAGTAAAATTGCAACAGCAATCTATGTTCTTATTCTAAAGAATTTATAAACGGACATATTGAACTTTCATGGATTAAGGTTGATTCATGAAAAATTTGAAAGATGAATCGGTGAATAAGACTCGAATCTGGCGTAATTAGCATAGAAGTCTATTGAAAATTTTTGTTCGAGGTCGAACACACTAACCACCAGGCCATGGCGGCCTCTATTTGTTTCACTGTTCTTCTTTTACCTTCCCGTTTGTAGGACGTGGAGAGTTCCTGATAGCTGGTCCAGTGTCACATACCACGTATAATGAGTAGATGGCGGAGAACCTTGGAAGCTAGGCGGTATCTTCCATTTCAGCAAGTACCATGTTCCTTGAAGCTGTTTAATAGAGCATGAATGTTAAAAGAATAAGACAAAAATACAATACGAAATTTGCAGATATATTTCTTAAAACGCTGAAAGTGATAAAAAGAGTGTTTGCGAAACTGAATAAAGCATTATCGAATGGGACATGAAACACATACATATATTTGCTTGGTTGAACCATGTTCAGTTGGCATTAGACTACGGATTTAAACGGTGAGTATGACCTAGTCAAAAGAAGGGGGTGATAACTTTGCATCGTACCTTGTCCCACTTTATATTGCCATATGTATCATGTATTTACCGGATTTGCCTTCAAGAAGTCTCACAGCAAAACCCTGCTATTGCGACCACCTGTACATAAATACCACTTGGTACAAAACAACTTTTTGCTGTCCATAAGTGTACCATTTATGTACAAAAGAACAATTCCCTAAAAAGACAAATTTCTTGTGTCCCGTCCCTAAGGAGGCCGTTATCTACAAGTTTCTTTGTATTTTGTTAATTTAATTAGTCTATTAGTCTAATTACAACGTACATATATAAATACAGTCGAGCCTCATTAATCCTAACGCCAATAATGCTTCTACTTCCGGACGACATTTCCAGGGAACAAAATTTTCAGATTGCCTTGCACATTATGATATGTATGGTTCAGTAATCCGGACGCGTAATTTATCCGGACAATTTGCTTGGGAACGAAGGTGTCCGGATTAATAAAGCTCTACTGTATACGTACATTAGAGACCCGTTATTACGGACACAAGTTCCTAAGCGGATAAAATGAAGGGTCCGGATTACTGAAACACACATATCATAGAGACAAATGGAATGTGAAATTTTTAATCCGTGGAAATTCTGTCTGGAAGATGAAACATCCGAATTATTGGCGTCCAGATCCACTAGAATCGACTATTTATATTGATAATAATATATATCATCACGAGGGATTTTCTGATCATTTTATACATTTGTACCTTCTGTTATAACAACCGTGGATAGGCCCCTCTTCAATCTTTAAGATGTACATGTACATATAGTATACGTCAAGAATACCTTCAATTCAAGAAAGTCCACTCTGCAAGTATTGCCTTACATTCCACAGAGCTGAAACAGCTGGTATCTCATAAAATTCTTAGAACGCTAATTCATCTATCGATACCATCTGAGAGAGAGAGAGAGAGAGAGAGAGAGAGAGAGAGAGAGAGAGACTTACTTTTGCCGGTATCAGATTCGGTTGCGGTTTTATGTTACATGATCCTAAGCAATCTACCCCGCATACAGTAACTAAAGCCAGAACCACTGAAATTGCCCAACTTCGCATTGTTCAAAACATGGACACCAACCGAAGCCACACGACTCTTAAGTCCGAATGGAGTAATAAATACATGTATATAAATGTTGACAATTTGCATAAAATTCATTTATCTAATGATAAACCGTGAAGACATTCAAATTTGAAGACCTGACATGTCTGAAATGACGAGTTTTTGCTTCATACTATCATAAATTATGACGTTGTTCTTATAAGTTACCTAAGGATTTATTATTTTTGTTATCAGTTTATGTACTACTAAAGGAAATAGAATATATTAATAGACTAGTCATTGTCAGGTTATAGGTAATTGCCCGTAGGTGTCCTTCGCTAAAGAGAGCACTAATTAAGTGGGATATCTAGTCTCTTAGGTGCAACATCTTGATATGGGAATTATAACAACAGATCATTATGATTCCCTTGTTCGTTTATATTCTTAACCGATGAAAAAATAAATGTGTGCATATTCAAATGAAAGGTTACATCACTAAATGATATACCGTCAAATTTTTTTTAAGGGACCGTTCATGGAAAGGAGTAAAAAGGGTCACATATGACAGGTGGCCTCTTAATTCAGGTTCATTATGTACGAAAAAGTCATTTTGGGAAGCATACATTACGGTCATATAAGACAGGTATTACTTTAATTCAGTGGGTCACTAAGGTAGGTTAGACTGTATTTTAATATACATTGTATATTTATTTTCTTCGATGTCATTTAGAGTTTTACTAAAGAGCCCATTTGCACTCAGATAATACATATTAATGTATTATATGTAGTACAATGAAACACTTCCTGGAAATTGATTTATAGAATCTTCCACTGCCTTGAGGTTATGACAGAGGAATCTCTGTCCGAGGGGTAAGATTCTTGGATATCAAACCCGAGACTTGCCGAGGGATTGATTTTCAAGAATCTTACCCCGAGGACTGAGATTCCTCTTTCATACCCTCAAGGCAGGGGGTGATTATTTTTCTCCCATTATCTAATGTTTCATATTTTAACCATCTGTAAAATAATGAGAGGAAAATGGCGTGAGAATCCAGTCTAGACATGCAAATGAACCTCACCGACGACCTATTTTTCAACCCTGTATTTCCACAAATAAAGGTAGTACATCAAAACGTTGTATACAACGGTATACAATATGCATAATAAATGAATTCGGTTCAATTTTATGAATAAATCTAATTATCATTTAAAGTCGTCAACTTTGAAATACTATTTCATGTTTGTATGAAATTGTCGCAGTTTTATTAAAGTTTTAATGCAACACTTCCGTTACAATGTGACATTACACTTCCGGAGTAGCGCTTGTAGCTTGTCAACACCCTAGGGTTTGACAAGGAAATCTTGTCCCGTAAAAGATGGGGGATAAATCTGCGAATGGTGGGAGAATGATAGAAACTATCTCCATTGCCCGGTGATGATAGAGAAATCAACTAACCCGAGTGTCAAGTTAACTTAGTCCCATTTCGAGGCTTGCCGAGACATGGACCAGTCAACTTGACACGAGGGTTTGTGGATTTCTTGGTCATCACCGGACAATAGAGATTAATTATTTTTCTCCCATACATTAATTTTTATCAGGAAGTTGATCTATTTTTAAACTATTCTAGTATTATAACTCCACACAGTTAAAAATTTCAGAAAGCTCACGGTGTTACGTCACTTCGCCGTCATTTCCGGTACGGCGCGTGTAGCTTATCATCCACCCCCTTGTGGATGATCGATTTATCATTTAGCATTTCCTGTAAAAATATCTCAGTGAATATGGGAGAAAACTATATTATGGTAAAAATAGACATGATGTTTTCCCATAGCTCAATTAAGACTAATTAAGAGTCCTGGATATCCTTCGTGCTCGTCTGAACCTTCTGAAAATGAATATAAGACATCTATGAATGTTGTTTTGTTGTTTGATGTCCCAGTTAGGAATCTTTGACTTAAAAGGAAAGGTCATCAATACCGGTTAAGTACGACTTTTTTACCCTGCTTCTTACTTATGGCTATTGAACAGTGAAGATGTTTTAACGTTCCGACGCTTTCTGTGATATGGGGCCTTAGTATTTTACTGTTTTGTCCCAAAGACAGGGAAAGTTAACGACAACGTATTTCGGATTCGAACCCATCACATCACAACCAGAAGGCGAACACGCTAGAAACAACGTCATTTTTCTTCTATAGCACAAGTAAATACATGTATATGAAAAAATTATCAAGTCAAATACTAAAAAAATGGAGTGGTGCAAATTTCTAAGTATTTAAATGTACATATCAAAGATTCGACCATGATTCATTTTTCATACTTTATTATGTTCTTTTGCATAACAAGAATGGCTTTGAATCTTTTTTCCGATGTGGGGTACGATAGTTTTTTTTCCGGTAGGTGGCCTGAAACAACGTTTATTGTAATTGTGGTGTTCTCTTCTGGATCAGAAACCTCGAGGTCTGAAATATACAAGTGGAATAGATTAAACGCACAAAAAGGTGAATGTAAATACATGTACTTATAGATAACTGAACGGTGCATCAAAGTTTTCCTACGATATATATATCGCAAGGACGGAAATCCGGAGAGCTTATGCTTTTCTTTTTTGTCGGCAACAATTTCTTCTTTATAGCTAATGACAAGCATTGTTAACTTCTGCAAAGTTTTATTTTTTTATTTTTCATATTAATATATTTATCATATTTAACTCCTCATTTATGTTTCTTTACTTCATGTTTGTAAACTATAGGTTACGGTTTTATTTTTCATGGCATGTGCACAAGGGAAAATGTCACCTGCTCCCACTTCTGGTATATCCATGGGTCTATAATTACCCCATGTCTTTTATCTTGTATTCCTTGTAAGGATTATGATATTGATCGAACTTTCCTCGTTACCCTCGCCATTCATCTGTAGAGAGTACCGATCGTAAGGTACAAATATAAGGAGAAGAAAATTCAGATCATTTCAGCGATTAGAAAACCTAGACCCCAAAAGAGATCGGCAAAAATCAGCCCTGGAAAGAGAAGGAAAGCGCCCATCTGACCAAAGGTCAAATGTTGATTTTAAAGCGAAATTAAAATTTAAAGTTTAACTTCCGGAAACATATCAATGAAATGAGCATACTTAGGACATCTTGGGATGCCGCGTGATTCTAGGAAAGTGAAGAAGAAAGTTCTTGGGTTTAGACAAAGTCTCTGTATGATAAGTCTGTCTAAGAAGTTGACGAGTCCTGGTCCCGGTGTCTTGGACCGAGTGAACACATTCGCTCTCATTTCGCATCCTGGTCTAAGTTTAGGATGGCATAACACAATGACAAGATAGGTGACGTAATCTGTGTCGACGATCACAGCATCGGATATACCCAAAACCAGAGCTGAAATATAAATCAAAGTACTCTGAGTTCGGAAAAAGGGGCCTGACCATACGCAACGAGACACAAGGAATAGACTGACACTGACATCTGCTATAGAATATCTAATTCTTGAATGAAAATCAGTTTGAAAAACATAAAACAATACGAGCTAATAACAATATGAATATCATTTATCAGGGAATTACCGTTTTAAGGCGTGTTATAAAACCTTTAATTTGTTTTATAGTCACCGAAATAACTCGAGATTTACAAAATCTAAATATGGAGTTGACCCCGAGGATAAGGATTTGCAGATCTTCGATTTTTATGGTGAGGAAGCAATGCCACCTTGACAATGTTCGAAGATTGCACTAGTTGGCTCAGCATGAAAACGGAAGGGAATAAAACCACAACGCCAGGATAGCAATAGAAGAAGTTCGATCTAGAGGTCTCGGTATACTAGTAGATGGAACTGGATTCGCAAACTAAGGACGAAGTGTCTATATGGCCAAAACACAGCTTTAAGAGTAAAATTTTCTTTGTTTGTCTCCTATTTCTAGGGTTATATCAGAATATACATTAAGTAGCATGTTAAAGAAATTAGTTTATTACGTGATGTTATGTCAGATTCCATCATGATGAAGTGGCCAGTAGAGAAATCACGATGAGGATACTAGAAATCTCTCTTAAGTCATTAAAAAAAAGTTTGTGTTGTTTTGCGATCCTTTCAATGATGTGTCAATCATATTCAATCGGTATTGAGGTGATAAAGACTAGACTAGATACTATATACCGGGTTATTTTCGCCTCGTGATATTTAGGTCCTATATGACTTGCAAACAGTTTCGCCCCGTTTTAAATTCGCCGAAGCTCGTCATGATTCTATTCAATGAAATTACCGGTTTGAATTCGGGGGCAAACACTTCCCTGTGTATACAGTATTTCAACTTATGCTTAAAATTTTAAAATTTGTAAAGAGGTGTTCTAATGAACATGAACAATGTCAGCTTTTGCTGTCTCTAACTAAAGGACATGGACAATCTTTAGGCGGGCACTTCACTGCCTGTTCAAGGTCGTTTGCCGTTAGGAAAAATAATAAACTACATACATGTAATGAACTGCGTTAACTAAGAAGCGGCCGAACGGTTACAAACAAATTGGTCATGTGTTGAGAAATCTACTTACGTCCTGGTGACCGCCATTTGTAGAACCCTGGTTGGCTGTAAGGTGATAATGATGCAGGTAATTCAAAGCAGCGGTATGGCGGAATCCTATGTCTGAAAAATCGTAACAGGCTTCTTAAATGTTGTCAAACAAAACATAGTCGCACCAACTCACCATTTGCAGGGATAGGGGTGGGGGGTACAAAGTGACCCACTTATATTGAACTTCGATAAAAAAAAATTCCGTTTAATTTGAACAGGACCGCCGTCGTGGCGTAGTAATTAGCATGCTCGACTTCAGAACGCGATGCCCGGGGTTCGAGCCCAAGCTATGTCCCTGTCTTTCGAATGAGCATAAAAACCAAGGTCCCGTGACAAAGTAGGTGTTTGCACATTCAAGAACCCCTCCCGTTCTACAAGCATTTGTTCCACAGGTAAAATGTGTCCCCCTTCTCTGGCAAACTGTGACGTCTCCATAGTAGTTAATCAACAATTTGTATACCTTCCTGTATGTTTCACGTGAAATCTTTTGGTTGCGTAGTCGAGTTTCCAGTACTGAGTGTAATGTGAGGACGCAGAAGAAACAGGGAAGCTAGGTGGTGGTTTCCATTTAAGTAGATACCATGTTCCCTGGAGCTTCAAAGAAAACAAAAACACATTGATAGTAATAATAAAGAATATTACAGCTACTATAAGAATATTGATATACAAAAATTGGTACTTTTAAAAAAACGCTGAAAATGTGAACAAACGCATGTAAATATGCAAAAGCACACCCACACACACACATACAATGTACATAGGTTCTGGAAAAAATAGTACATATGGAAAAACAACTCCTTTGCAAGTCGAAGATACTTACGTGTTCTAGTTTTAGGTTCGGCTTCGGCCTTACGTAAACAGAACCAATGATGTCTACCCAAGCCAAGGTAGCAAGTGCCAGAGTTAACAAGAAATCGTACCTCTTCACTATTCATGAAATGGACATCAGTCAAATGCCACGTATAATTACTGTTCATATACGTAAATAAATTTCACAGTTACATAATATCTAAGAAATGCAAAATCATCATCTACTGCAAAAAATGTGTTAACATTACAACTTTGAGAAGCGACACATATAATACATCTAATAAAACATTTTATTATCACGAAAAGCAACATTGTAGTATTATTTATTAACCTAACCCCGCCCTTGTCTCGTTAATGATTTTTATTGGTTGAAACATCACCGGATTTGAAATATAGGTGACACGCCGGTGCCGGGATTGGAGCAGGAGTTGCAAACTCCCGGGAGTCCCAGATTTTTAGTGGTGTTCGTTTTACTCAATTTTTAGCTAAAAAACCTCGTATATTATTTAAGTTTGTTAGGTCTGTTGTTGTTTTTTGGCCATGGTTGTGTTAGTTTGTCCATATCTTAATTTTGCATGCTCCTTGGTTTCTCCAAATATCCGTTTAAACTAATACATTACGCCATCTAAATCGTGTCGATGATTTTGATATATCATATACGATGATATATAATAGATGGTGATTAACATGATGACAATACTTGTAAAAGTAATAAAGATATGATGATGATGATGATGATGATGATGATGATGATGAGGATGATGATGATAATGCGATCGCACTAATAATAATGATACTAATATATAACTATGATGACAATGATAATGATGATGATGATGATGACAGTAACAATATAATAAAGTTGAAATGAAATGAAAAAATAACGATGATGAACGTAATAATCATAATGATATAAATAATATTATAAAGATAATAATAACGATATTAATAATAATAATAATAACGATGATAATATCAATGTTGATAACAATATTAATAACGACGAAAAATAATAAGTTTTTTTTTCTTGCTTTACGTTACATGACACTTTTTTAGTCTTATGTTGGCGGCCAGTTTTTATTGGTGGAGGAGATAACCCTGTTTAAAAATGTACAAGGTAAGGGACCATTGGTCATCTGCAAGTAAACTGGCAGACTTTCTCACATAATAAGTTTAGGTTCCAGAGAGCTTCGAACCTGCGCAGATAAGAGGCGAGAGCGAGAGACTGGGCGGTTTAAAGCGCACTTATTAAGTGGGACGTCTATTCCCTTAGGTGCAACATCTTGATATGGAAATTATATTACGCTTCCCTTGTTCGTTTGTATTGTTAACCGATGAAAAAAAATGAATATGTGCATATTCAATTGAAAGGTTACATCACTTAATGATAAACAATCAAACCATTTTTAAGAGACCGTTCATGGGAAGGAGTAAAAAGGGTCACATATGACAGGTGGTCTCTTAATTCAGGTGCATTATGTACGAAAATGCATTTTGGGAAGCATGCATTACGGTCATATAAGATAGGTATTACTTTAATTCAGTAGGTCACTAAGGCAGGTTAGACTGTATTTTGATATACATTGTATATTTATTATCTTCGATGTCATTTATAGTTTTACTAAAGAGCCCATTTGCATTCAGATAATACATATTAACGTCTTATATGTAGTACAATGAAACACTTTCAGGAAATTGATTTATAGAATCTTCCCCTGCCTTGAGGGTATGACAGATGAATCTCTGTCCAAGGGGTAAGGTTCTTGGATATCAAACACGAGGTTTGCCGAGGGTTTGATTTTCAAAAATCTTACCCCACGGACTGAGGTTCCTCTTGCATACCCTCAAGGCAGGGGGTGATTACTTTTCTCCCGGGGGCCTCCCTGGCCGAGTGGTTAGCGTCTTCGACTTCGAGCCGCGGGGTCCGGGGTTCGATTCTTGAGCGCCACTCCGCGGTTGGCCGTCCCTGTCTTTCGGATAGAAGAGTACAAACTGAGGTCCATTGTCCCAGTGGGTGCTGGTACATTAAAGAACCCTCCCTGCTCTACAGCCAGCAATGCCGAGCACAGGCAAAATTTGTCGCTCTTCACCTACACACGGTGACGTCTCCATATTAATGAAATATTCTTGAGTGGGACGTTAAACAACAACGGAACAACAACTTTTTTCTCATCATCTAATATATTTCATATTTTAACCACCTGTAAAATAATGAGAGGAAAATGGCGAAAGAATGCAGTCTAGACATGCAAAGGAGTCTCAACGACGACCTATTTTTTCGTCCTTATAATTCCACAAATAAAGGTAATACATGAAAACGTTGTATATAAAGGTATGCAATATACATCATAAATTAATTTGGTTCAACTTTATGAATAAATCTAGTATTCTATGTCATGTTTGTAAGAAATTGTCGCAGTTTTATTTAAGTTTGATGCAACCGAGTGTGACGTCCTGAAAATAGTTTAGTTTAAACATATTTTATTTCAATTAAAATGGAAATGGGATTGGGCAACGAGTTTGAACAACATTAAGTTAAGCCCTTTCCCTTCACATACAACAT
>JACSZP010046499.1:0-12253 GCA_016161895.1 Pinna nobilis | reverse complement strand
ATTGGATTGACTCAGAAAAACCCTTTTTGGGTTCCAATAAGATATTGGCCTTGTCTGTCACCTTGCAAAATAATCAAAGGCCAAGGTTACAAAGTCAAATTGAAATTTATTATATAGGACAAATGCCTTGAATAACAAGTGACAAAAACATTGAAAGAGAAATTACTCGAATTCTGGTTAGTCTGCGGTCACGTGCTATACATGGATGGAAAGGCGAAGGTCTCTAGTTATCAAATCTCAAAGGAATTGTCCAAGAAAAGTCTAGTATTTGAGATGTGGCCGCTCAAAGTGACCAAGTGGAGAAAGTAAACTTTTAACCGGAAGTGCTTCACCGGAAGTGGAGGGGTAACGGATGTAACCTTTTATTTGACCTTTAGAGGTCAATGTCTATCTCCATGTCAAATTTGGTGACCATCGTCAAGAAATAAAAAAGTTGAATTTTGGCCACCTGCTTGACCAGTCCATAACTAGCCAATGGGTCGACTTGGAGAAGATATTTTTGCATACAATAAGGTCAAATGTTGTTCTACAATTATATGAAGGAGATCGGTTGAAGGTGAAGGTCACAAAGCTAGATTGAACCTGAAAATTCCACTCCGGACAATGAAAAAAAATTGTTTTTTTTTGTCATTTCTCGAGTTCTATGGCCTCAAACTTGCCGTACAATGGCTCATTTCAAAGGTCTTTATGACCATTTGTCTCATTGCAATGGTCAGCTCCTGGAAAAGGGCTATTTTTTAGTTATTGGACCCAAAAGGGGTATTTTTCAACATTTTTAGGATTTTTGAAATTTACCAATTTTGGGCAAATGACCATGATTTGCAACACAATATCTCACTGACCTTTGACCTGAAACCTTCAAACTTGATGTCAACTTGTAGAACTATCTTCCCTCTATAAATTGACATCATGGTCAAGGCCCTAAGGCCAAAGGTCATCGAGCAAGTAGCGTCCAAATAGGGGTTAGTTTGCAAAATTTAAACTTAGTTTAAATTTTTTTGACACCACCATCATGTAGCCTATTTACCCTGACATAAACTCAGAAAGTTTCATTGACCTAGATCAAAGCATTATTTTTTTATAGATTTTCAAACATGTATCTATACCTCAAAATGCTGCAAAAAAATAAAACTTCTAGTTTGACCTCAATTTTGGACAAGAAAAAAAAATTTCAGGAAGTTGACCTTGACATCAAAGATAGCCAAGACATTGACCTTTCAGATGGAGGTCAAAATTACATCCTAAAAATTTCTGCCGATCCACAACTTCCGGTTGAAAAATACCAATTTTTGGTCTTTTTTTGACTTTGCCTTTTTGAAACATTTTGGGTACCTTCTTTTACCCCGTAAGACCCCTTAACCCATAGGCCGATTGGTCTATTTTTTTGCAACGATATAGGGCAAGAAAAGGGCTATGTTACCACCAAGTTTCATTGAGACCAGAGCATGGGAACCTCAAATGATTAGAGCGCAAAGTTGGTGAAGACTTCGGTCCTTTCCGCCCCAAAACAGATTTAAAATAACAACCGTAACCCTTTGCCACTTCTAGTTGTGGCAGAGTCACAAAACTTTGTGGGAGGGTAGAATTATATCTCCTTTACAAAACCCGGGGGGTCCTATGAAAATCCGACTTCCGGTTCCGGAGTTATTAAGCGTCAAACACCCCCACCCTCTGCCTAACCCTCCAATAGCCAAGGGGGCAGAAGGGACCTAATTCAAAACTCATTTCTAAGTGCTGCTCCGACCCCCCGGGGTTGGGGGACCCAATTTTTTTGCATGTGGGTTTATATTCGGCCCCACTCCCGATCTGCCAAATTTCAACTCTCTACCCCTCTTAGTTACTGAGATCTAGGTCATAGGTTAGGCTTAAGACTCTTTTGTAGATAAAGTAGTATGAAAGGGTGGACCCCACTTGGGTTAGTTTGTGACCGGAAGTAGAATTCCTATGGGAAGGGTTAGCGCCAAACTCTAACCGCCCAACTACCACCCTAACCCCCTACAGGACCCACCGGGTGGCGTTCCCGAGGGCCACCCGGAAAGTCTAACCCCAAGTAATATGGTCACTTTTTTAAAAAGTGGCATAAGAATTGAACCGGAAGTGGCATCACCACCAATTTTTGGGTGGAGGTAGATCTCCACAGGACCCACCCTCATGCCAAATTTGGTGGCCCTAGCACCACGGGAAAGTCTAACCCTTCGTGGCTACGGTTTAGGGACCTAAGTCGTGCCCGGCCCTAATTAGGGCACTTGTTCCTGTCAATTTGCTGCCACTATTTATGCGGTATTATTTATACATGGGGCAGCACATATAAAGAAACAAATTTGATTTTAATGTCAGGGTCGCAATGATTCAGTGGTTAGCATGTTCGCCTTCTGATTGTGAGGTCATGGGTTCAAATCTGTGTCGTCTTGCATCTGGCAGTCCCCGTCCTTCGGAAGAGACAAAAATGTTGCACTTCACTGGCATTGCGGACGTCTCCATATAAGTGTCATTTCCAGTATATCGTGGCGGCGTCATACTGATGGATGCTTCAAAAATGTTTAAATGCATTGATGACTCTTATCATCTGTAATGGGAGATTTCTAACCCTTTTAACCCTATGTATCCAAATGGTATGCCCTTTTTTGTTGTCTTAGATCAGTATATTATGGTCTATGGGGTTCAAAGTACAGATGGACTTCAAACAATCTTTCATTCACCAAATGCCAGGGATGGGCTTAAAGTTCTGGCTTATGCTTGCCATGATGGGCTACCGAGCTGTGAGGGATATTTACATGTGGACATCTTCTGTAACCTGGGTCTTCGGTTTTAATTGTCTTACATGTACCTGAAGGACAGGAAAAACCAGATGCATCCTTCTAAAAACAAGGAAATTGAGAAAGAAAATATAACGCAGACATCACATTGGTATTGTGTTTATTTCATACATCCACCCTTCAGAAAAAAACAAAAAAACAAAACATATTACGATGACATAATATATCTACATATCACAGAGATCGGACAATCAGAATCCTATTAGTGAAGTGATTAAACAAAGCGACTGTCACTTGATGGTAACGGTGTGCTTATGTGAATGTACTGTTAGGTCCAGACTTTATTTTTTTGTGGAACTTAATATTCGATGATACACTATTCATTATAGATCACTATTTTTTTGTGAGGGTGAATGTGTTTAAAAGTGAACAATGTTGAACGATGCATGTTAATGTGGTATTAGAATAAAAAGCAATTAAAAATGGCATTTTTTTGCAAGCAAGTAATCTCGTGTAACATTTATGTGAACAAAAAAAAAAATTCTCACTTAAACACCGGATTTACAGTATGTTGTCCAGTGTTACTAAATGCGGACCCATTGGACAGGCAAGCATTCCTTTCACAGATGCCTTATCTCTCAGACAAAAAACAATAATGAAAAAAAAACGCCATTTTCAATATCCTGATAAAGGGTGATTATAATAGCTGTTATTTTGACAAACCAAGACTAGGAAAATCCCTTACATCGCTGATGCCGTTAATATATTGTCATATTGTAATACAGTAGAGTTGGTCTATAATGAACTTAGTGCTATAACAAAGGGGAATAGAATCCATGAAAAACTTTTCTTTTATCGATACAAGTACCGTAGTAAAGTCTGATGTTTAAGACGAGGGATACCTATAATGAAGTCAAAAGTCAATCTCCTTTGACTTTTTTATAGACCAACTCCACTGTATATGAAAAAGAGTCATGTGTGGACACTAAAACGTCTATGTAAGAAATGTACATTTCTAGACTGTCTAACAGAAGAGAAAATCGATAAATGTAAATAACTAGTCCTGCAAATAACAAAGTGTCTAGACCTATAACTAGAGCTGCAAGCACCCAAGTTTCTAGATAAAAAACGTGTAAAAAAAAAAAACAAGCATTGCAAATGACCAAGCCAGCCCATCTACTCTTGCATGTATCGTGATATCGAACAGAAAACTTGACGTCTACTTAAAAAGATAAAAAGTGAATTACTTTTTAAACTCCCCTAACACTTAAAACTACAAATGATGTGGATGTTCCATTGATGGATGATTAGTCATTTGGAAATGCTGTGAATACTGAGTTAGTAAGGATGCACTTTACAGACAAGATATGACCCGATTGTAATTACGTGAGCCAAAGGGGCCGTCGTGGCTCAGTAGCTAGCATGTTTGCTTTCTCAATTTGAGGTCGCGGGTTCAAATCTGTGTTGCACTTTGGGGTTGACTTCTGTACCACAGAAGGTGTTGGCACATTAAAGAACCTTCCCTGTTCAACAGCCATATGTGCCGTAAATAGGCCAAATTTGTCGCCCTTCGCTGACAAATGGTGATGTCTCTATTTAAGTGAAGGATACTTTAGTGGGATGTTCAACAACAATAAAAGCAACCAAAGTGATCCAAGGGATTGCCTGCTTGTTATTTATGTGATCCAATGAAGGAATGAGTGCTATTTGTGATCCTTGAGCAGAGTTTCTACAGTGACAGGTACATAGTGTTTTGTGTACGACTACCAGTGTTAGATGAGCACGTGTTAAGAATACCAAAACCAGGTTATTTTAAATATTTGCTTTTACTTATCTTGACATCAAAATGCATGTTGTGTATGATACCAGCAGTATGTGAAAAAATATGCAAAGCCAAGGCCTACAGTTATTTTCAAACCCAGTGTTAACAACAAATAAAAACAATAATAAGTGAACTTAACAAAAAAAAAAAAAAAAAGTAGACACATTGAGAGCATTGGTGCATACCACACAAACCTAAACAGATAATTTCTATAACTAAATTTATTCAATCAATGTTAAAATTGTTGTTATTTATCCTCCTAATTTAAAAAGGATTAATTTTCTATTTTTTAACAGATTTGAAAATCTAATTTTATCATTTATCCTTTCTCTCAACATGCCATATCTGACCAGATATTTATCACATGATAAGATTGGTATCGTAGCGGAATAAAGGTCACTGAGGGTTGAGAAATTTGGGTAATCATGTTTTGCTGGAATAGCTTTTTGTTTATGTCATGTGACTTTCTAGAGTCTACTTTCACTTTGAAGGTGACATCAACAAGGAAATTGTTGAGAAGTACTTTCACTTTCCACAACAACAGCAATGAACATAAACATTATCATTCAATCAAAATTTGTGTCAAGAATTAAACACACTTAAAAAAGTTGTTATAAATTGTGAATGTTTCATTAATTTTAATTAACATCCTGAAAATTTCATCTTTAATTTTTCCAAGCTATACCAAAGAGGAAATACTGAAAATGTTTGACACTCAATTTCACACCCAACTTTTAAAAATAATTGGTTCAGTGCCTCTTTTCTTTACAAATACACATCACTATGGCACATCATACACAATTTTGCTTGAGAAACGAAATAGCTTACTTTTGGAATTCCCCGTGAATGCAAAACGAACTAGCAAAACTTTTGTCGAGTATAGTAAATTCTACAAAATGGCTCGATATCTAGCCATATTTAACACAGCTAATTCAAAAAGCCTTGGTCTCACTGATAAAATATATAGTACAGATATTTAAAAAAGAATAGGGATTCCTAGAAAGTCGACATCTAATCAAGGTCAGGGTATCAGTCTGGCACTGTTACAAGAAGTTGGAAAATTCAAAAATGAAAGTATTTCCTAGAAACACGACAATCCTAGAAACACGACAAAATGTATCTAGGTGAGAATACCTGTCTAATGCCGTGACACATAACACTGACAATTCTGAAACTATGGGATGATTTAATTCATGTGGCCAGTTGATGTGTCACTTTTGTCAGGGTACCTGTCTGATATATAGGAAAGGGTACCTGTCTATTGTCATGACAACACTAACAATTCTGAAAATATAAGCTGATGTAACTCATGTAGCCTGTTGATGTATCACTAATGTCAGGGTATCTGTCTAATACATAGGAAAGGGTACCTGTCTGTTGCCATGATATAAAACAGAAAATCTTGAAAATGACCAGATCTCCTAGTAAGCTGACATTTGACCTAGGTCAGGGTACCAGTCTGACAGCATTGTACAGGAAACACTGTGTTGAACATTGAGAGGGAAGAAGTTAAAAGGGAAGCATAGAAGCTACAAAGACAAGCCCAACTAGCAGTCTGATATCACTTGTAGAAAGCTTGGAGATAACAAAAAGCTTATCACATTGCAATCACTCTATCTATCACATTCACAGAATTATAACATGTACAAAAAAAGGAAAACACAAAACCCCTTCATCTCACTTGATTAAATAAAAAATTATTGCTTGGCAAACACGTACGCATAATTCTACAGACGCAAGCACACATGTACGCACACGGACACACACACGCACATGCACATATTTACAGAAAAAATAAACCCAACAAGTCTGGAGAGGAAGGCTGAATGACAAAAATTTAAAGCAAAATCTGCCACGAAAGAAGAAGGTATAAAAAACAGACAAAGATGATGCCTCCATCACTCCATAATCATGAATACACTTACTCCTAAAACAATCCAGCAAGCAAATACTTCTCCGATGGATATTAAGACTAATTTGGTATAACTGTATAACTGGAAGAGTATGAATTTATGGTTAACCTCTTTTCCAGAGGTATAGAAAGGATATTTTTTTCTAGGTTAGAATCTAAACTCCTATCAGGATGAATAACCAGTAAACCATAAAAAAAATGGAAAGGAATAAGAATGGAAGTTTTTAAATATTCTGTTCCAATGATATTTGATGTTTGGAAACTACATAAAGGCAAAAAAAGAGAGAATTATGTGAAATTAAAAAAAAGCAAGTATTAATAACTTTCTACTTAATAGATACTTCTTATATAAAATCAAATATAAATTTGGCATAAGCTGTCTAATTTCTCTACTCTAAAGGAAACAAATTATTGAAACCCTCTTGATAAAACCAGAACCATTTAGCTTTGCTCGGTAAATGTTATGTACACTTGGTAGATTATCTGACTGAGTGTACAGTCAATATTAAACGCCACCTTGACCATATCATATTGATTAACCCTTTCAACCCCAACTATCAGAATGGTATGCTCTATTCCAATGTCTGGACCAGTCTATTTCAGTCTGTGGTGTTGAAAGGGTTAAGAACTCGGCAAAGCCTCGTTCTGGATTCTCATGGTCTTTCCCTTTTTTTATTTTTAGATTTCCAAATTTGTAAAAAATGCTCGTGTAAGATTCTATTAGTCATATGTACTCACTATCATAGCCACGAACACCCCGGTGTCCTTAAAACAGTTAGAAAGTGTAAGGAAGCAAAAAAAAAAAAAGAAAAAATAAGCACAGCATTCTGGAAAAGCACGAGTTTTGTGAGAGAGGTAAATTGACTGTGTATCACCTTGTGATGTGGAATGTCAACATAAACAACAAATACTCCACTTCTGAAGCAATGTACAAAGTTATTTGTAAAAGTTAAAAAAAAAATGCAATGGTACATATAAATATATGTAAAGTTAGTTCTCCTGGGCACGACACGTTATTCACGGCCCACAGACATAGCGATATGGAAAAAAAAAAGATGATGAACTTCAACTCAATACTTAAGTACCACAAAACAGCCACAGCAAGCCACAAAGGGAATAAGTTTGAAAATCTGGTTCAATGCATATTATCAAAACAATTTAAATTGAAAAAATTCTGCAATGCCTTTTTCTTTAAGCTGACAGTATGAATGGACATGAACATACTCATTTCGGTAATATTTGTAGATTCAAATCTATCCTTCAGACAAAGAAAATACTGTCTCCACATTAAGCAAGTACGGCTTGCCCTAGAATTTGAAAATTATTAAAAACATGCGACACAGATGTTAAACCAACAAAATTCAGATGTTACACTCACTGTAACCATAAGTCTTTTTTTTCAATTGGTATTCTTTTTTAAAAAAAAAGTCTGTTCAAAGAAACTTATCTTGTATATGTGATGCATAATACACACATAGTTTATGCATGAGGATAGTTCTTGCTGATATACTGTGCAAAATTATTGCATTTAATGGAGAAAAAAGACTAAGAGAATAAATCCGATAAATAGAAATTGTAAGATTGAAAATATGATGTAGCTTCCACAGTTACACTAATTCAACGGCAACATTTACTGGAAACATGGTAGTCCAATAATATTTGGCAGAAAATTCCCATGGATCATCACAAAAAAAATCCGGAAGTTTGTCCTTTTCTCAGAAGAGTTGCCACTATGGTATATTTCCGGCAACCATGCCATTTTTCGAGAGATGATCGTAGTACCATCTTTGTGAACACAAAACAGTACAGGATGATGAGAAATAAATAAAAATGATAACGGAGAAACGGTGACATAATGTGGTAGTCAGAAAACCAAAAGCACTGGTGCAATTCCCATCTGAATATAACGTTGTCATAGATACTTCAAATGAAGAGCAAAAAGATAAAATTGAACAAAATAACGGATGTTGCGCGACACTGTCCCTAGCTCTTGCCGAAGGCCGGCCAGCCCCGCTGTGTCAGTCCTTCGAATCGTTTGTATGTATAATTTATAAAAACCCAGTCCTTGTTTTTGAAATCTGTGTCAGAATTACAAGATATGTGATTGGCCCCTTCTTTGCTAGCAGCTGAAAAAGAGAGAAAAGTCGCTTTGTAATCATCAGAATAGTACTCACTATGTAAAAAAAGAAGTTTTCATCTTTGCAGGTTGTTTATGAAAAATGTATTTTACAACAGCAATGAACATCTTAAGACTGAAGTAATTTGTAATCACAAGTAAGCAATTTCTCAATTTACATTGTAATAACCCATGCACAGAATTATCCAATCTATCATCACTTTACATGGGGACACCAAAGTCTCTCTTGAGTTTCAAAGATTTGTAGTCCACAACGAGGCTAGTCAAGTCATGAAGACTGCAAATCTTAGATTATCCCTGACCCTGCACAAAGTGGTAATAGATTCTATTGGGCTAGGGTGAAATAACAAAGGAATTACTGCTAAGTGTAACTAGTTACTTAAGTATACTTACGCCACTTGAGATCAATATCTGGAAAGTCATCAAAATTGGATGTGTCATCAATACTTTTAACCTCAACTGCGATAGCTGCAGGTCTGTCCCTGTAAACGAAATGAAAATATGAATCAACGAAAAAATATATAACTCAAATCTGGGCTGGGTACCATAAAACCTAAGAATTTACTTAAGAGTAAATTCTCAAACTTGAATAAAATCTTATGTTTTATGCTGCCTATCCCTGGAATATCTTGGGCTCATTCATTATCTATGACATCTGTCTTACCGATAATCTTAATCTAACCAGAAAACCAGATGAAAGTAACAATTCATTTAATGTATCAATGTTAAAAAAACAACAACAACAACAACTTCTGTATTTTTATGAAACCTTCTATAAGTCCAAGGGGAATAACTCTTACAATAGAACCAGACCAAATACTATATTTAGATCTCCACACAACAGATTCACAAATCAAATATACACTGATCCGTTACTCAAGCTCCTAGATAGGGTGGAGAGTTATCAATCTTAAAATTAAATCTTTAGAACTGCGTATTTCAAATCTGTAAAAATTACTCTGTTTTTCCGATGACAACTTAAAACGTTTTGTCATAAATACAGTCAGCTCCACATAAAACAAGACTGATGGGAGCAAGATATTTATCTGGCTATAGTCAATTTTTGTTATTTGAAATTAATTAGTACATAGTACGGCATGAAAATGCAGAGTAGAAATGATCTTGTAACAGCCGGTACCTCGTTACATGCAATCTCGTTGTTTGCAGAGTTGACTGTAATGGACTATTGCGTAAAATGAGAGCCATCGTGGCTCTGTAGTAGAGTGCTCAACTTCAGAACAATAAGTCATAGGTTCAAACCTCTGAACTGACAACCAACTTCTCTTGTCCCTCAAAGACTTTTCTTGTCCCTCGAATGAGACATCTCATTTAAGATTCAATCATAGTTCACAAACACCGCATGAGAAGCCATAAACTACTTATGGATCAAATGGTTTCAAATTTACCTGATGTGTTCCCAATCAATGCCACGGAAAAATGTATCTGCTTTTATTTCATCAACAGTAGAGCCTATACGATGATCTGGATCACAACAAAATCTGCAAAATACAAGTCGGACTTATTTAACATGAAATTAACTTCCACTCACCCAAGAGGACCTTGGGTATTTACCGTGAAGTTATACAGTTAAACCTAGATATACCAAAATTAAAACCAAATGGGAAATTAATTTTTCTATCAAATAAACAGGGTTTTCAAAATAACTTAGTTAAAATTGTCATAAAGCTATTTAGCCAGGAAACTAAAATAATTTCAAATTTAGTGGGATTTCAGTATATATCAGGGTTCAACATTAGTAGGTTCTACTTTACTTAATTGACACCTGGCCAAGTGGTTAGCGTGTTCGACTGCAAATCGGAAGATCCAGGTTCGAGCCGCGTCAGTGCCACTCCACAGTTGGCCGTCCCTGTCCTTCAGATGAGACAGTAAAAACCGAGGCCCCGTGTCACAGTATTTGTTGGCACGTTAAAGAACCCTCCCTGCTCTACGGCCAGCAGTGCTGAGCATAGGTAAAATTTGAAGCCCTTCACCAGCACACGGTGACGTCTCCATATGAGTGAAATATTCTTGAGTGGGACGTTAAACAACAATACCATACCATACCACTTAATTGACACCAAGTTCCATAGTTCAAGCTAAAACTGATAAACTGTAGAGTGATTCCTATATACCCCTCCCCCGTACTTTGCAGTGGGGGTTATGAAATAATCATGCTTACTAAGGGAGGGTATTAGGCCACGTTAGCTACTCAAATGACTGTAAAATTTGCACGTGGTTGGAAACATATGATTTATCATTGAGAGGATCTGTATCTTTCTTTGACTGAATAAAGATGATGAAAAAATGAAAATATATTGAATAATGAAACAGATGCAGACAAAAGAGTTATAGTATAGTGTCCTTTGCTTCGTAACGACAGGAGAAGCTGCATAAGTACCTTTGTATTAAGTCTCTGGCTTCGTTTGAAATTGGCATTTCTGGTGGAAAGACTAAGGTTTCTTTCCAATTCATAACTTTTCTGTAAGTTTCTTGTGGGTTTTCTGAACAAAATGGGGGGTATCCTGAAAATGTTTAAAGCAACATAATTATTGGGTGAATATAATCTGGGGTACAAGTTTACATTAATATTGTGTACATCAGTCAAAATAAAGGGAGATAATTCATAGATCTCAGTATTTACATAGGAATGTTAGGCTACTGTTCCTCAGTGTTTAGGGTGTTTGATTGCCTAGTGATTGCGAAGTCATGGATTTTAATCTGTGCCACGGTGCATTTAGTATTCATTGTGCTTTGGATGAGACATTCAAAACTAAGATCCTGCATCATATAAGGTGTTGGTGTGTTAAAAAAAACGTCACTGTTCAATGGCCATAAGTGTTGAATATTGGCGATTGGTTAGCATGCTCATCTTCTGATCATGTGGTTGTGGGTTCAAATTCACACCACGCCGTAGTTGGCTTTCTGTGTCTTCTAGATGAGACAGTAAAAGCCAAGGTCCAATGTCACAGGAGGTGTCAGCACATAAAAAAACCCGTACTGCTCAGTGGCCACAAGTGTCAAGCATAGGCAAATTTTGTCACACTTCACTGGCATTGGCGACGTCTCCGTATAAGTGAAAGATTCTTGAATCAGACGTTAAATAACGATAACTAACACACAAAGCTGGGAGTCTTTTCTGGGCTTACCTATTAGCATTTCATACATGATCACCCCTAGTGACCACCAATCACAGGTTCTTGTATAACCGGTCTGCATAAATACTTCTGGTGCAATGTAATCTGGAGTGCCTACTGTTGAATAAGCCTGAAATAGAGAATTATTCTGATGTATTGTGCTGCCATCTATATTCAACCTCTCTTACCCACAAACGATGTCATATTTGCCAAATCTCCTCCCCCCCCCCCCTCCCCCTCCTAAATAGGGAGATTCCATATTTTCATTCAAAATTTTGAAAATATTTCTAAATGCCTATCTCCTCCTAATGGAAAACTTAGATTTACCTATCAATTCTTAGTAAAATTTAATCTCCCCCATGAGGGGGAAATCCCTTGTGCAAATTCTGAAATGTACATGCAAATTTCTAGCAAGCTATCAGAAGTTGAAAATTGCCCGTCAACCCTTTCAACTCTGCTTACCACAATAGACTGGTCCAAGACAAAAGAAAA
>JACSZP010046487.1:0-11237 GCA_016161895.1 Pinna nobilis | reverse complement strand
GAGAGAGAGAGAGAGAGAGAGAGAGAGAGAGAGAGGAGGGAGGGGGAGAGAGAGGGTGGTGCTCATTCAAAATGATTTTTTCCCTCTTCACATCTGTTATTGATTGACACTTTTTACTGGTTTGTTCAATAATGTGTAAGCCTGAATCTATAAGGCTTTATGGGAAATGTATTTATTTCATTTGTCTCTACCTTAACTTTTATCTTTCATATTTCTTCACATGAGCACTTAGAAAAGAGTGTTACAAATAATTTTACTGACACGCTTTTAAAGGTATGGACGGCATTTTATCAAAAAGTGTGCTTAGCTGTATCATATATATATGATACTTAATTCTACGTAAAATAAAAATCATTTTTACTCACACTGTAATTGAGAATACAATTTATTATCTTTAAAACAAACAATAAATATGTGCTTTATAGGTGGCAAATCAACAGGGATATGACTTTGCTAAAGTGGTTATATAAATGTACAAATTCCAGACAAACAAGTTGATGTTACAGGGGTTCCAACAGTCTCGGTTAAAATCAGCTTTTCGTAAAGTCTACGGTCCGTGCAATGATCTGGTTTGCCAATACGGCCTGTCACTGGGTCGAATGCTGTCTGACATGTTTCTTGACGATTGTTAGGCCGTTCTTTACTCCCTGATTTTGACATATGTAACCCTATGTTTTATATCATACACTACTAATAAAGTATTGAACACTAAGGTAAGCATTGCGGGGATTTATAATGTTTTCCCAAGGAACGAGTTTTAGTTACAATTATTTCCTGTCTGAGAGTGGTTTCACTACCAACATACGGAAGATGACACATGTTATTTTTATCGTGACGATTGCTGTCGCTGCATTTGTTAATGCCTCGTTTTTCCACTTATCTTTTTTTCAGTATTTAAGCTAAATCGTGGTGACAGACAGCTGAAGCAGCTGGATCTTTTACATATGCTATGTACTACAGACATTATATATGAGGGTCACACATTTCTCCCACACTTGGTCGTGAAAGACAATGTTTACCCGTGAAATATTAATCTGTCTTTCCCTAGGGAAATTGAGCTAGCACGCGCTATGACGTCACATATAGGAATATAGTGGCTGAATGTTAGACCAAGTTCCGTGTGTACATACATTCTAGTCATGGAAGTGTGGGAGAAAAAGAACATGGCATGGGCGTGTTGAGTTGAAAAAGAAATCTAAACCCTCATGGCAAGAATCTGAAAGCCCAATCCTTGGGAATCACTTAAATTTGACAGACACTTACCACTCGGGTTGAGATTTCCCTGTCCATTCATCAATCACATGTAAGATTTAACCCCAAGCCTTGTATAAAGTGACGAAAATAAGATAAATAGATAATCTATCGTGTGATTTTATTGAATTAATATGCTATTGTTATTTTGGTGTAGTTGGTACGATTGAAAATTACAATCAGTCAAATGGAAAAAAAAATCCAAAAAATAAAAAAATTAATCTTCCTTTTCCTACCAATCAAGATTCAGATTAGGTTTACCAATGGGAATCGACCGGGTAGTATAAATCTGAATATCTGGAAGGGAGCTGCACTTTCAGGGTAATGTTGATAAAGCTTAGACTAGTGCTTGGACATTTTTGTCGAACAGTCTTGCACAAGTAACGCCTCGGAGATAAATGTATTGTGGTCTCGAACTCCTTACCTGAGGTGTTGCTAGGTGAAATGTTTATATCAAATTGTAGTACATCGAGGAACTCGGTTTGAGGCGAGATGTTGCAATTTGCAATCTTTTGAGTTAAGGTTTTGTAATTAATCGTTATTATATCTTTTGCAAATTTGCCTTACTTTTCTAGTACATGTATATGTACCTTGTTTTATACTGGTAATTGATAATCCCATACGTCTCTTTCGTGGCACCTGGTCCCATCTCTGAATTTTGGAGATACATGTGAGTCTTTATCCTGTTTCACCGTTTTTTTTTTGTAGTATTCCATGGACGAACGAGAAATAGTTTCTCATTCAAAATTGTTTAGATTCTCAGGTAACACACAAAGGTATCTTTTGCCTGAAAAAATATGGAAAGCTTCTGTATAGGTCATAGTTCAAAATGTAAAATTATGATGTCCTCCATAGGACCTTCGATTTAAATAAATACCGATAATATATGTCCCACAATACAAAATATCAAAATATTGAGTCCATATAAAGAGTTATATTTTTATCCTAAAGACTGTGGATATAATTAGCATATTGCGTTATATGCAATTAACTACATGTATTCCAAAAAGTTTCGCCATCTCTCTTGTCCACCAGAGTCTCATTTCCCGTACACTACACTTAGCCCCCGCCGTATATGGTTTTATTATGCCATCATAATAAATAGGTGTATATGTTGCCAAATCTTATCTCTGGTGGTGGTTCTATCGTAGCAATGTGCAACAAACGGAAGAAAACAATTGTTATAGGAAAGGTTATTTGTTTATATTGTTGTTTAACGCCCGTACAGCAGATAGGGGGTCTATAACATGCCTTCTGTGACACAGGACCTCGGTTTTTACTGTTTCATCCGAGTGACAGGGACACATAACCAAAGCTTGGCTTGGATTCAAACCCACGACCTTGCGATCTGAAGGCGAACACGCAAACCACTAGGCCACGGGGCACTTCTTACAGGAAAGATAAATAGGAACGACATCTAATAGATTTAAACAGATATTCAGAAACTGTTTTAGAGAATAAAAACAAAATAATTTATGCATAGTAAAATTTTGCCTTTAATTTTTTATATGTACACAAAGGAGAAAGCTGAATATACCAAGCGAACATTCAAAAGTCAAAATCAAACAACAAACATCGCCGTGACTACAATAGAAGGCAATAGTACAAACAGTAGTCTACACATCAACACATATAAGTTTAAAAATAGTAACACTAACTCCATCTAAACAGGAGATGAGTCCAGGTGCCCCGGAATGGTAAGCACACGCATGACATCCATCATGCCAACTATGTTTCAAATTCAGTAAAAGTAATAAACGGGGAAAGTAGTACGGGCTTACGGGTGCAACAAGGGGGTATATTCTCCATCAATGGTACTCCTTCAACAGGTCATGTAGCGAACATAAAACTTTGTAGTGAAGACTGTTATCTTACATGTTTAAGATGGTATGGTATGGTATGGTATTGTTGTTTAACGTCCCACTCAAGAATATTTCACTCATATGTAGACGTCGCCGTGTGCCGGTAAAGGGCTACACATTTTGCCTATGCTCGGCACTGCTGGCCGTAGAGCAGGGAGGGTTCTTTAACGTGCCAACACCTCGGTTTTACTGTCTCATCCAAAAGACAGGGACGGCCAACCGCGGGGTGGCGCTACGCGGCTCGAACCCGGATCTTTCGATTCGCAGTCGAACACACTAACCACTCGGCCACGCAGGCCCCTACATGTTTAAGAATATGAGGTAAGAGTAGGTACATTGGACATATGGTTTTTATATACATTTGGATCAGACATGGTGTCAGTTTCTGCATTGTTGAAGAAAAACACCGTTAATATCGATATATTTACATACCGACTGCAATTTCTTTCATTGCAACTATATTGAACGTATTTCAACGATATAGTATTAAACGAAAAAAAAAGATAAATATTTTAAAGCTGCTACTTAAGGTTCGTTTGTTAAGAAAGGATGAAATTATAGCATTTAGGCAAAATCGCTGAGTACATCATTGAGATTGAAGCATTTTGATACAAATATGCAAATATCAGAACTAAAAGCAAATAGTATATGTACTCATTGAATGTTATATATATCGTATCGTACTGAAGATTGACACAATTTTGTGACATCATATGAGTATTGGAATGTATAACTTTAGACAATTGAATGGCTAGCGAATTTACAAGTAATATGATTTTCCAGTAAAAATCATGTGGCGCCAGACTATTCCGTGAAAAGAAAACATTCCAGACAATTCCACTACAGTATATAACTTGAACAATGGTATATCAATGTATCCTAATACTTGTTAAACAATCTTTCTGTATTTATCCTCCAAAAATTCCAACAGGCGTCTGTTTGTAAAATATCCGGCGTTGTCTTCTATTTAATTCGTCCGCGTATTTCCATTATATTCCATCCTATGTTCATAATACATGTAGTCTTGATTGCGACATTTTTTCGTAGTGATGATCGTTATCCGGGTTCTCATTCATCCAGTCATGCGTTGTGGAACTAACACGAACTTCCTGTGTCGGGAGACTCTCGTATCCTCTCATTTCTATCATTTCTCCTCCAGTTCCGTTTGACTCCCCTAATTCTGGAATCGACTGGACCTCTGTCTCTAGAGTGGGATCGACAATTCCGTAGGTCAACTCACTCGGTGGCTTCTTTCTGTTAATAAAAAAAATATACGAGAAAAAGGCAAGTAGTTATTTCTGTTTTAGCGTTTTGCATTAATAAACAAACACTGCATTGTGAAATATTTTATGAAATTTACATTATTCCTGTAATTTCTTACAGTGAATCACGAAAACATAAAAGAGTTGAATATAATTTTGCCGATATTGCGTATGCAGTAGAATTGTGGGATTTTACAAATATGCGTACGGGATTCTCGAGGTAGTTACTCTGTTCATTTTTTATTCAGTGTTTACCTCAATTTGTGATTCACCTACACTACGCTTATTACGATTATTCTTTTCCATTCCTCCGACTTTCACCTTTTCACAAAGCATAAGTATGAAGATTGATCATTGCATATTTTCCATTTTTTATGTATTTTTGCATGAATCAACATGTTGTCTGATAGTACTTTCACTTTAGAATTATTCATATTATGCAATCAAATCAATACTTTACACTAATCAAGAAAACATCTCTCTATCGCTATTTTCCTTCCATTATTTTCTGACAGATTTCTGTTGATAAAATATTAAGCATTGTCTGCGATTCAACTTGAATCATTATTACAGCATTTTCTCGTAGTGATGATCGTCATCCGGGTCCTCATTCATTCCGGCGTGCGACGTGGAATCAACACGAACTTCCTGTGTCAGGGGACTCTCGTATCCTCCCATTTCTATCCCTTCTCCTCCATCTCCGTTTATCTCCTCTAGTTCTGGAATCGGCCGATCCTCTGTCTCTGAACTTGGGTCGACAATTCCGGGGGACAACTCAATCGGCAACTTCTTCCTGATGATATAATGATAAAAAGAAAAAGTAGTCATTAAGTACGTTGTTTCTGTTTTAGCGGCGTGGTCAGTTCAAATGCACTGTATTATAAAAAATCTTATGAATACAATGTATTTCATCTACATTTACATCATTCTTGAAATTTCTTGCGGTGAATCGCTAAAGCAATCAAGAAAATGAGGTCTCAGTCATTGTAAAGCACGCGTGTGGATTTTCCAAATACGCGTACGGGACTTTCGAGGTAGCTATTCTGTTTAAATATACATTGTTCTCTTCAATTGTGGTGCACATAACACTTCCAATTAATGTAAATTAAGTAATTAAGACCATTGATGATCTTTTCCGTCCCTCTGACTTACGCCTTTGTACAAATCATATGAGCTTGAATCTTCAAATAACTTTTGTTATATAATCATATATTTTTTTATGAACCCACATGTAGTCTGTAGTCCTTTAAGTTCCGGTTTATATTATCATGCAAACAAATTGATACTTATATTGGTACAACTGTTCGACTCTCACATCATGTCATTTGTTATGAACAGCTAAACTTCCATATCAACGCTTCGATACATACCTTCTTATTATACAAACAACCATAGGTATAACTAAAGCGGCTGCTGGTGCTGACAGAGTAAGGCCTGTTATAATCCAAAAGGTTCTTTCACCAGTAAACTCCAAAACTGTGCCTGATTTATAAAATATAATTTGGCATATAACCGTCCAGTAACAGATAACGTACATCTTTAAAGAAAGTCGGCAAGGGAGACCGAATTGAAACAACTAGAGCTACCACAGATTCTTTATTTTTTCAATATACTGATAACTCGTGAAGAATATTCTCAGTGAACTGTTTACTTCATAGCGTTTAATGCTGTATTAAAAATTAAATTTTTCCCGGCATTTCATATAATGAGTGTGAGTATATTTATATCATCTTACTAAATACTATAGTTTAATGATTGCTCTTTTAGGCCGAGAACGTTCTTTTTACAAAATCAGAAACTTCTTGGTATCTAATATTGTTGGAATAATATTATGTTATAATAATGCTATAACATTCTCTCTTTTACTTATAATTAATGAAGGATTTTTAGCATTTAAGTACGTTAAAGTGTGTGAATTACCATGTTGACAAAATTAAGATGCAAATCCAAGTTTCCAAGCAAAACTCTCGCTACACATAAGAGACTGCGTTGTTCAAGTTTGAATTCAATAGATCACGGCAGCATAAACTCTCAGACGTAGCTTTGACAGAGTGGTAAACTAGCACCAAGTTTTTTGTTTACTAGCATTGATATATCAATTATGTGGACGATTTTTCTTCACTTCGGGGCTGAATGCAATAACAAGGAACAACTACAAGTTTAACATAAACGAATGAATACAAACTGTAAGTCAAATCAAAAGCAAGGAATTAATGTTGTTGTGGAGTTGTCGAAAGCCCCCTCAAGAGTTTTCCTTCTTGTGAAAACGTCGTCGAATACCGGCGAACGTCTTCAAATTTGGGCCTGTGCTCAGCATTTATACTGATAGAGAACTGACCGTTCTTCTACTTGTCGATATCTACATTGATCTCGGCTTTTACTGTTTCGACACACGGATGTAACAAAATAGAATTATGCTTGTCGTACAAATAAGAAAGATTAAAGATAGAGAGAAGATAGAGATCAATTGTTCAAATAACTTCTTGTAAATGGAAAAGACGCCAAATAATATGTTCCTCCGGCCTGGCTAAATATTATTATTATATTTTTTGCTTTTGCTCTTGGTAATGAATGCTTCAAGTTTTCAGTGCTATATTTATAATCAATAATTGATCAAATATCCAAAGCAAGGACAAATTTACAGGTACAATTTATAGGTACAAGTATTACCATTTTTGACAGTTCCATTGACTCCAAACTGATTCTCATCGTTCATCTCTCTGTAATCTTCCCTCATCTTTGGTACACAGTCCCTGCCGTATGTACCTTCAGTGCAAGCTATTTTCGAATTTCGAAGAAATATGATTAGTATTTGAATTTTGCTCTGTTTATAAACGTAATTATCAAATACAGGCCGTTTCGAAACATAATATATTCATTCAAAAGGTAGGAAAAAAAGATGTGTCGAAGCGAACTGATTGTCCATGCTGGCAGTAAGCTTTTTCTGATTCTGAAGGGCGGAAAATGGGTAGCACTGTATGCCCTTGATGAGTTTGTTGTGGGACATAATAAACTAATTGCTCAGGAAATGCACACCTTTTAAAAAAAAATGATTTCAATGAGCAGAGAATAACACAATGTTATCCCATTGAATACTTTTCATGTAGTGGTAAGTGCCAATGATCATCTGATTGTTGTGTCGCGATGAAAAATTGGAACAGCGCCGCATTTACAAAAGCCTGGTCATATCTCTCAAGGCAATCAAAAGGTCCCTTTTCTTTCAGATAAGACCTATAGGTATTTGTTACATTTTGTTGCATTTTATGGTGTTTTCTGATTGAATCCTAGACCGCTTTTGACATTCGCCTTTACGTTGCTATGTTGACAAGCGAGTGCCCGAAAGTGCGGCAACGCATTGAAAGTGCCAGTCATGTATGGAAAATACAAGTCGGCACGTGTTCTCTCTCAACACTTACCATTGGACAATTCTGTCTGGAGTGGATTAGATAGACGATATTTGCTTTTAATCGATAAAGAGAGGTTCTATCCGACCATAAAAAGCGGAAGATGAACAATCAATACGGCGCAGAGCCAACATTGAGCATCATCTGCCTTTCACGAGTACAAAAAAAAAAAAAAACATTGATAAAAAACGGTATAGAGAATATGCATAAATAATTAATTTATCATGATCCAAAATTTGAAACAAATTCTTAGATTCCGAGTGAAAAATGATACTGCGGTCTTTGTATACAAAAAGGAGACAAAACTACATTAGTAATACATTTATAACTAAACAATAGAGTAACACTAATCTCACTAAAAACCGGGGGTGAGTTCAACTCCTCCTCCACGCGTGGCACCCCTCGTGTCACACATTATCGAATTCAAGAACAAGTCAAAAGCGTCATGATGGTCAGAAACAAGAAAGGGGGAATCGGGACTAGGTATGCGACATGGGGAACATATCCTTCATCACCTGTTTATACTGGTTAATCGTATTGATCAACCAGGTCATGATGGCACGCCGTGTCATATATCATCAAATACGGGAAAACGTCACAATTGGTGATGGTCATTAAAAGGAAAAAATAGCCATAACAACGTATAACATCAATTGGTAGATCAATGTACATATACATATATACCATAAACGTGAACTTCGTACAAGTGTAGGTATCCTCTGCCCAGTCGCTTCACTTTTACAGTATCCCCATATATCGGGCGTGTGCACTCAACTGATACGATCCGCTGATTTCTGTGTAGGTCCACAGATGCACACAAGCTGTTGTCTCCTGAGTCAAACCTTGTTTCTTTGATCGCAATTTTCTTGAAAATATAGATATTATATGTGCCCCCTATAAATAGAGCAAAACATACTGAAATATATTCGTCTCGCTGAAATGTGTGTACATGTATCTGTAGTATCAATGAGGCTCGTTTTTACTTTTAAATGGGTAAGTGTCACTTTAACCTGGAGGTTATATTTAGTATTTAGTGATTAACATTCAAAAATTAACAACAAAAAAAACAACAACAACAACAAAAACAACAAACAAACAAAACAAAAAAAGCCCCACCAATTTGTTGATATTGTAATATTTGACTAACAATCGGAGGGCAACCCAGGATAAAACCTTTTAGATAAACCCTGAGTTGTGCTAACGGGTTTGGATGAACCCTAGCCTTATCGTGCGTACTATGAATTAAGCTTGGTTGTCATTACTGAAAGTGTGGGGAAAAATAAAATATAAATTTATTTTGTTGACAAAAAAATCTTAAAGCCAGAAGGAAAGGACGGGATAACCATTTTCTTTCCCCATGGTTTTGAGATTTCCTTGTCCACAACAACCAATCACATGTGACTGTTACTCAATCTTGAGGTTAAAATGACTCCTTCTTTAGAAAATAATCCTCGGGATAGAATTTTACTATAAATCTAAAATTTCTGTCAAAGCAGATGTGTGTTTGTTTGTGTGTGTGTGTGTGTGGGGGGGGGGGGGGGGTTNNGGGGGTCAAAGACTATAGACCGCCTACAATTCCTAATGTCCTCTTTCTGCATTAAATGCAGTGATATATCTTTTTTTTTTATCTGTATAGAAATATGAGTTTCATATATTCAGATATTTAATATGTCACGTATTCTACGATTATGATGTTTTCATATACAGATCTAGAGATAAACTTCCCACTGAAATGTGGCTAACAGGATTTTATCATTCGTGATATAGATGATATAGATGATAATCTTGTTTGAAGTAGCAATGTAATAAATGTTCCACTAAATATGCTAAGTTGATTTTTTATAGCTGTCGCTTAAAAGTCTTCAGACAGAAATGATTTCACAGCTATTTCGATTGAATTTGAATTCAACTGTGAGCTCGCAGTGGGTGTATCGATCAATATTTCATTCCTTATAACACAATATCAAACCTCTGTATTATCAGGTGTTTTGGTGTCTGTTCAACATGTACGGGGTTTTTGTACGTTTATTCTTCCGAACTTTCCGAGGATTTATATATTGGTAAATGTGATTTACTTTAGTATTAATCTTAGTTCATTAATCTGTTTGGTTGTCTGACTAATGTTTTACGATACCTAAACACTAGATTAAAAAAAAAGACACCAAACTTATATTGCAAATGTAGATGTATAAAGAAGTGTATGTAAGTTATTTACCTCCTTGCTGATTTATCATGATCCTGTGGATACTGTGCGACTGTTTCATTCGTACATACCAATATAGATCCGTCCCCACTCTGGTCATCGATGATGTATCCATATCTCCGTCCACTGCATTGCTCGCTGGATATCCAGCAGTGTTTGTCAGTTGATAAGTCATCCTATAGTCTCTTGCGACGTTCTCTGTAAGCAGGACAATAACGAACTTTAAGAACATAATTATTTTAGGAAGTTCTGTGTGCCTGATTAACGAACAAAATGCTTAAAGGGTCTAAATGCTCATCTGAGCAAATCAGTATTTTCCCCCAGATTATTGATCTAGAAAAGCACACTTAAGTCCCCATAGCCACTTTTATCTTGCATAGGGCTTCAATGGTGTTTATATTACGCCTCAGCAAATGCTATATCCTCGGAAGCTAACCTACTTCGGCTTTCATATATTGTCCAACGACCAACCACACATTCACAACAAAATCTGATCCTTAGACCTCGAGATAATTATTTGATAACTGTATATACCAAATTATATATCTTTTTGGTCCGCTTTGGAGTTCCCAAGCAGTTAGGCCCCTGTTCCTCTCAAACTTTATGCATAAGACATTATTTTCAGACTTTTGTCATCGGAATTCAAATATAAGAAATAAATGTATACAGGTAAATGAATTTCTTATGTTAATCTTATTTTTTTGACATAAAGATGACTGTGATCCATACCACCCATCCTTGCATCCAAAGAGACACGTTTGATTCAGACAAAACTTGCAATGACATTGGCATTTCTCCCTGCCATTGTTGTCAGGTATACACTGAGCTGAAGACGGAGAAATATAAAACAACCATATCGATAGTTCACAAACTAATGGAGGAAAAATTAAAACAGTTTTAACATGACTGTATTAAAGAACCTTATATCTAATCATACAGATAACATACACTTCAGGCGGAGAAGAAGTCATGAAGTGATCATTGTAAACCCTAGCAGCTGTACCTCAATTTACTTTTGATTGCAGTTACAATATAAAAACCGGAATCAGAGTAACTCCTTGCCCGATGTCTTATTTCACAGTAGTAATGTGTCGGCATATGTTGTCTTACCCTCAGTGCCGAATATACGGCCATTTGACGCTCTTCGGTGTAATCACGGAGACGTCTCCATATGAGTGATTGTATGGTTCGAAGTTAAAAAAACCAACATCAGCAACTTTTTAAAAAACATTTCCCATCTGTAGTCCATATATAT
>JACSZP010046485.1:0-11611 GCA_016161895.1 Pinna nobilis | reverse complement strand
ACCTGTATTAAGAGACCGTTCAAGGGAAGGAGCAAAAAGGGTCACATATGATAGATGGTCTCTTAATTCAGGTGATTTATATAGTAAAAAAAGCCATTTTCGAAACCATACATTCAGGTTACATAAGTTAGGTGATCATTTAGTTCAGTGGGTCACTATGGCAGGTTAGACTGTATTTGTCAGGCCGCTGTGGCCTACTGGTAAGCGTGTTTGCCTTCTGATTGTCAGGTCATGGGTTCAAATCCGAGCCACCCTGTGATTGGTTGCTGCGTTGTCTCTGTCTTTTGAATGAGACAGTAGTAACTAAGGACCTGTGTCACAGTAGGTGTTGGCATTTAAAAGATCCCTCACTGATCCACGTCCATAAGTGCCAAGCATAGGCAAAATTTGACGCCTTCACGATGACATTGTGACGTTCTACATGTAAGTGAAAGGTTCTTAAATGGGACGTTTAACAACGATACAACAAACATCTATCAGTGGTTATAAGTCGTGTTTACATAGGAGGTGTTACAGAATGCCAATGAAGGGCTGCAAATTTTGGCCAATTTTGATTGATGCACTGCAACTAAGATAGCAATTGACTGCAACCGGACACGAATATTCATTCGAAAAATATTTGGCAGCTTTATGATTTAAAGCTCACCCGGTTATTGGGATTCTTGGATAGATAGTTAAAGACTGTACTTTAGTAATGATAAGTTATTTGTCTTTCCGGTCTACCCTTCTGTAATGCGATAGTACGGTTGCTAATTATTAAAATGAAAAGGCTTTATTTCTTCAAGGCATTGAGTTTAAAATACCTCTAAAATTAGGAAAATGGAACCTCGTCATTAACAGAGATGAGAATTTTCCTCTGATTGGAGGATTTCCTCCTTTTCCTAGATTTTTCTGCAACGTTTAATCTTTATTTTCACCATTAAGTTCCTATAAAGGAGACATTTCCCTCCGTTTTGACTGTAGTGGAAGCTCATCCCTGCATTAGGACTAGCTACTTGCGAAGCTTAAATTGGTCTGGCTAGTGAGATGGTCTCCTACATGTAAGGGAGATTGACATAGCCTAAAATAGTGGTAGGCAGAATGAATTTTGATGGACTATATTGCGAGATGGTCTCATAAGTGAGTTGACCTTTTTTCAAGGGTTCATTTGACTTATAAACAAAACATTTTCGATCTAAAATGCTTTATTTTAATGCTCTCCTTTCCCTGATATGTAGCAGTGAAATGGTTTGACGTTACTCCGTCTAGGTCACGTCCGAATGACACAGTGCCACGACCATTTTCGGAGAAATTGATAAACCAATAGAAATGTAAAGCATGGAGGAATCATAACGGCTAAACATGACGGTTTCCATTTCAATTCTGACGATGTTTAGGTTAGGTGTCATTTTGGCGTTTCTATATGATTAAGACAAGGTGACACAGAACCCTGTCTTACTTATATAGAAACTTCAAAATGACATCTAATCGGCTTAGACGGCAAGTGATAGGCCATACACGTTGATGCTCCACCCGTTGACATATTTTTATTCGCACTAATTCGCACTATATTTTTGATTGACATACTGAAATAGACACCTGTCGTTTACTCTATGTAGATGCGAAGTTTTGATTTCAGCCAACCACAGGCGGTTTCTTCATAATTTAGGTCATTGTTTTGATAATCTGTGATTGGCTGAATTTAATATTTGTCATCTAAGTACATTGTATAGGTTAGATGTCATTTTGGCTTGCGCATATGATGAAGAGTTTCAATGTGAATGACCAATCACTTGTCGCCTAAGCCGAATAGATGTCACTATGACGTTAATGTATGAATAAAAAATTCTGTATGAATAACAAATTTGATTGTCTGTTGTACATATTTCCAAACCTTCTCATATGCCATAAATTGGTTTTGTTCTTTAGATACACCCACCTCCAGAAATATCGCCTAAGTTACTTGTATGTGAATAAGGAACTCTTTCGGTAAATGTAAAAGTAATCATCTTCATGTATAGTACACATTCTTAATATAACTGCCTAACAATATGGCGAGCGGTTGCTAGGAGCAATCAAGTTTACATATAGCTGAATATATTCCTACTCTCATGTTGGTTTGGTCAGTTAACGATTTGAAAAGAACCTGTTGTTGATCATTCAAATGTGAAACCAAGTTTCTCTAATTTCTAATTAAATAATAAAGATTAACTTTAACAATTTTGCATTTAACTCACACCCGGTTTTTTAGTGGGGTTCGTGTTACACTATTTTAGTTATAAGTGTATTTGTGTATTTCTGTTTGTAATTTTGTGTCCTTTTTGTTTTGGCCAAGATTTTGTCTGCCCTTGACTTATTCTATTTGGAAAGCCCCTTGGTATCTTCTATTTCACTTATTTTATAGAGAAATAAAATTGTTTGAGGCGATAAACACTTCGCGGATTGTAAAGTGAGCACCGCCTCAAACAATATTATTGCTCAATAAAATGCAAATTTGCCTAAGTTAGTTCTTAATTCAGACAATACCGCTACGCTCGACTCCAATCCTGTCTTAATCATATAGTAACAACAAAATGACATCTAATTATAACCTATATGTAGATGATTTCTTCATGATATTAGACCATTTGGTTTTGGTAGTCTGTGATTGGCTGAATTTAAAACTCGCCGTCAAAGTGATTGGGACACGTTGATTGTGCGCACTTCAAAGAAAATTGGAAGGTCATATTTCATAGGTACAACATTTTTCACGTGTTCGTCAGAACGTGACCTAGACCGAGTTAGGTTAGATGTTTTTCGCCGCTACACATGAGGATGGGAACATGGAAAGATGGTATTTTACTTTACATTACAACCAGCTAAAATCGTCACGAGAGCAGTATATATTTTTTCACTTATCATAGGTTTTCGTTACTGTAAATAAAGTTTTATTCACGAGAATTTTAATTTCGCGTAATTCCACGAGGATACTTACTCGCGAAAATTAACGAATAGCTAAATATTCTACCCTGGTATAAATGTGTTCCATACAACATAGGGTTTTTACCCTTGGCCTAAAGTCTCGAAAATATTTTCGCGATTAATTTTGAGACCACTGAGTCCCTAAAATAATGTTTCGCTGAAATTTCTAGATTCGCAGATATTAATAAGCGCAAATTTATCAGAAGCTAGTTTTTATTTCATGGAGGATTTGGATTGGTTCTCGTTGCTTACAATCAAATATTTTTTTTTTCATTTGAAAAAATGGTGAAAGTTTACTTGTTTACAATTATTGATATATAATCAAGACAGTAGAAAAAAAAATTGTATCAGTCTGACAGCTTACCGAGTTTAGTTTAAACATTTTATTTCAATGAAAGAAATGGGATTGGGCAAAAGTTACTAAAACNNTACTAAAACTTACATAAGCCCTCTCCCTATCATAATAATACAAACAAGACGGCAAAAGACCAGTACAATGTATATGGATATAAACGTAATGATACAATTTTGTTTTGAGAGAGAGAGAGAGAGAGAGAGAGAGAGAGAGAGAGAGAGTAATTTTAGAGTCTTTGATATACGTTAAAGTAGCATTGATAATATCTGCATTTACGTCATGAGAGAGTGATGGATCGTCAAATAGAAGTTTCTGTAAAATAATCTAATAGACTAATATTTCAAATTGTCTAGTTCTCTGGTGTTGATTTTTCCTGCATTCGAAGAAAAAGTGAAAAGCATCATCATTGAAGGTTGCGCACTGACAATAGGGTGAAGGAGTAAGGTTAACACGATAAAGGTCACAGTTAAGACTCCTACTGAAACCCGGATTGGATTATGAATAACATTTAATTTCCTATCGCCAATGAGTAAATATTTTGGTAAAGACGTGTATTCATTGTTAGTTTTTAGTACTGTTTTAAATTGAATAGGAGATTGGATTCGTCTTATATTTCGTTCGTTCAAGGAGCGTATTGAGGAGGAGCTTACCGAGTATTGTATGTGTCTTGCTTATCTTGCTACACTTGATTTGGATATCTATACTGAATACGCCTGAACTATCATTACATTTGATGGTCAAACAACGTATCAAAATTCATGAAAAGGAGAACATACAAAACCAGGAAAATAGAATTGAATGAAAACTAAAGAAAATCTTCACAAGGAGTGAGAACAGGTGCCCCGTACACCACTCTTTACATTTCAATTGCACATACATAGGCTCTGTTGTGGTGACATTCAAGGGCTTTCAATTCACTATAATCCAACAGAGCACATTTGTGATTCGATCCTTTAGGGTGATCACTTTTCCACAATGACGCTAATACAGTGCTATTGTCGGAGATCCAGTACCAGGGGGCGTTACTGACATCTGTTTCATCTGTTTTACCGCCAGTCCAAACCTCATAATCTTCATCGTCATCTGAAATGCAAAATAATTACAGGAACTGATCATTATGCTCAATTAAGAGAGAGAGAGAGAGAGAGAGAGAGAGAGAGAGAGAGAGAACTTTATTTCTTTATTCAATTGCTTTACGAAAAATATGGCAGCAATATCAGTGAATTGAGTTACACTTGAAATCTTAAGATTCACGCTTTAATTTTTAATTTCAAGTATTGACTTTTTTTTTTACAAATACCCGTGTAAATTTTCGATTGGAGGATCAAGTCGTATCTAGACCCAGCTATTTTTAATAATTTTTTTTGGTCACTACGAGTCCCTATTTCATGATGACATCAAGAGAATGTAAGCTGGGTGGAAAAACACCTTTATTCAAAATAATTTTTAAAAAACCCACCAAAGCAAAGGATATACAATACTAGAAAGGTCAAGCAGAATGAAAAATGAGAAAATCGCAAAGATAAATTGGCACCATTGAGATCAGGTGCCAAGGAAAATGATATTAAATGTACTCAATGAGAGAAGAATAAGAACAAGCAATATGCTATCTTATTTTCTTTACATTAATTAAAGTTACACAGTTTTTAAGTCTTCCATTTTGCCAGTAGCCTCCGTAACCGAAAGTTTAAAGCATTGAGTTTGATATCAAAAATGTTCTCACCCTGGTATGTATACAGCATTAATCAATATAGGTTTTGTTTCTACGTGAGAAAGATTGCCAGTTTACCTGCTGATGGTCGAAAACCCTTACTCAGGTACTACTAGTATATATCAACGAGTTTTTATTACCGACTTAACACTGTCATAACGGGTTTAATTAAACGATTGCTTAACTGTACACAGAACATCAACAGCACAAAGAAAACAATCTAAAAAGGAAGTACCAAAACGAATTAATTTCCCTTATTGCAGTTTCGACGTTCCCCTTTCCCGGAAAAAATATGGTTTTTTTGTCAATTGAAGAAATGGTGTACTTAAGACGAAAGCGAATACAAATGTACTTGATGAACTAACTTAAACATTTCTTAACCATTTCAAGTGTTCACTGCACTAACTTGTCCATTGCATTATATATTTATATTATACGTTTTTAATTGTTAGGTCAACATATGTTACTTAAAACAGAGGACCAAATTGTTACCTGAGACCTATGGTCGAAGGCAACGGCTTATATCGATGGATCAATATAAGACATGTTACCATGATTATGTCTACAAAAGTTTTTCTATAACTCGATTTTTCAAAAAATATACATCATTCCTTTTTATGAAAATAGTCCATTTAAGGAATTATTGGCGGAAAATACCGAGTAAATACCGGAAAATACCAAATGATAACGAGTTATGTAATTATGGACAAGGTTTCAATGCAAGAGGTAAACATTTTGCATTTTTCTTGAAAGGAGGTCGAGAGTGCAATGAAACGAGAATAATGACAATAATTCATTATCGAATATGGAGCAAATTCACGTGACAATATGATTAAATATAATGCATATACATGTAAATTAAATTATCTAATAGGGCTATAGACCACCAACTTTGATTAAAAAAAACATGTAATAATAATAATAATAATAATAATAATAATAATAATACATGTAATAATAATTATAATACATGTAATAATACTTGTAATACTACACGTAATAATAATAATAATAATAATAATAATAATAATAAAAATGATGATGATGCTGATGATGATGAAGTTGATGTTCTCTTACAATAGAGTCGGTTGGTTATGACATTCCTTATAGCTGTAGAGCCAAGTTTGATGAGGTGTGCCTGGTTTGTGATGCAATTCGCTTCCGCTGTCGCCCAGTTTGCCGTATCGTAGTTTACTTTAAAACATATAGATGTGGCCTGGTTCTCTCTCCATCCTGTTGGACACACCACTGTGAAATAAAAATGTTACTTATGATGCGAATCTATAGTCTAACTTCCAGAAAGCAGCCACTGAAAAGATTATGGGGATTTGGCTGTCTATGAGATGGGCAACCGCGTTTTTATGAGGGGGATTGTCTGACGAAGCTGTTAATGTTAATTTCAACGGATAGAGCGTACTCTATATCATACATACATGATATACATGTATAATGACAAGCAGAAGCCAATAATAAACATGGATATGTGCAAGGCACTGTTATGTTCCCTTTGTCATACACCTTATTCTGCCCCTCTTTCTATTACCGAGTTAGACATTTTCTCTGATTCGAAATAAAGGTGACACAATGTGGGTTTCGCGCGTGGAGCAGGAGTTGCTTACCCTTCCGGAGCACCTGAACTCACCCCCGGGTTTTAGTGGGATTCGTATTATTCTTTTTGAAGTTTTAAATGTAACGGTGTGTATAACTGTTTGTGGCATTGTCTCTTTTTGTTTTGGCCTCGGTGTTGTCTGTCATTGATATTTAGAACACTGAATATTCATTGGTATCTTCTACATCTCCCTTTTTAGACGGGAAATGAAAAAAAAACCCCAAAAATACTTTATCGCATAAAAATCACACGGCAAACATTTAAAGTGAAAGAGAATTGATTTCTCGCTTGTTATTCTAACCTGACACGAAGATGCACCATACATCATACGCTGTTATGTGTTTTTACATTATCGCAAAAAAAGTCTCGCTAATAAATACAAAACAACAGACTCTCTCTCCAAACGAAAACCTCAATAAGTAATTTAATTTTATAGCAATGGTTATTATACATGTACATTTGGAATTTATTTTTTGGATAAAATATTGTAATTCCTACAACTGCGTTTGTAATACAAATGTATAATCCTGTGTGCGCAACGACACATTCCTACTTCAGTGTCATGTTCTTATTTTCGCGATATACATGCACTTATATTAGTGCGCCATTAACAGTGTGCTTTTCATGGTGCTAATTCAAAAAGAAAGCTTAAAGGTACATTTGGACTCATTTAGCAAAATTTTGTCGTACACGAGATAACGACGGAATCGTGTACAAATGAATATAATTAAGCGACTTACACATTAAAAATGGTCAAATCAACCTTTAAATGTCCGTGCTGGACATGTTTTGCCCGCGTAATTCACCCTACTTAGAGGCATCGGTCATGTTAAAATGGCGGGAAATGAAAACAACCCGTAATTGTGTATTTTTGATTTTTTAAACGACGATATCTATATATTGCGTGCATATGTTTTGTATTTATCAGCTACATCCTCTAATTATATGCTGGTGCAAATGTGATATTACAATTTTTAATTCTGTTAAGATGAAAATTGAGTACAAATGTTTCTTTAAACTTTTTCGACTACTTATTCATTAGTTAAGTCGCCTTTTAGATGATCAGACCCAATACTCATCTCTGTTATGACTTATACATGTACTCTTACCGTATTTAAAAGGGGGTATTAGAAAATACCAAGGGATATTTAAAATGCAAAAATCGAAAAACAGACAACACCACGAGCAACACCAAAAGCAGCAACCCAAACAACAAGAACTATAAATTGAGTTACACAAACCCCACTAAAATTAGGGGTGAGTTCCTGTGATCTGGAAGGGTAAGCGACTCCTACTCCGCGCGCGGCACCCGTCGTGTTACCCATGAGTTAGGTAACTTAGGTCTACCTATACATAAGCACTGGCGATCGATTACATTCAGTATACATGTATCTGAAGAAGTACGAATGCGTAGTTGAACGTATAGTAATTAAAATGTAGACTACAAAAGTATAACTACACATGCAGCCGACTATCATAGAGCACTCTTTAGGTGCTTTCAGGTCATTCCGAGTTATCTAAATTATTTATTATGTGTAGCGTGCATCTGTCTATAAGAATACAAAGAAGAAAAGGACCGGAATACGATTCATTTCTATCAATATCCATTATATAAAATTTCATAATCGAACTTTCCCCAGATGAATCAGAGTGGTAAATTTTTGGATATCAAACCAAAGGCTTACCAGCTTAAGAAAAAAATGATTAAAAGTAAAAAAAAAAACAAAAAAAACCAAACTCAGGATTCTATTTTTGAAAAGAAGTCGGTGTACATGATCGTACAACAGAATACTTAATAGGTAGTTTAAGTTGAGTTCCCAAAATCGACCAAAAACCTTCCGTAGTGCCGGTTCAATGCTCAATAACGTATATCTTCCAGAGTAGTTCATTTTATGTTGTTTTGCTCTCAAAGTAAAACAATCATGAGGAGCAAGTTGACGTGTAATGAATGGAAGAAAGGAGTTGCTTGCTATTCGAGAGCATAAGGTGTGAATATTTATGGGCTAACACTCTCCAGTAACATTCTCTTTGTTTAATATTTGCATAACACATCTTTGGAGATGAAAATTACTATTATGCTTAAACAACCCAGGCTTTGGGGTTCAAAACCTAAAGTTTGTTTCATTAATGGAAAAGAGAATGCAAAGTGTCTTATGATTCACCAAAAACGTTACATACAATTCCAAAGGTTTTAGGATAACACCCACTTTTGTGATAAACAATTCTAAATTTGAAAAGACATCTAAAGGTAAATGCATACAAGGCGGTTCAGTAATATTACTTTTGTTGAGAGTACTCAGCAGGTACCCTTTCCTGTCCTTTGGACGAGATAGTATGATAAAACCTCAGGTGTCCTGTCGCACTAGGTACCTACTCAATAAAGGCCCCTCAGTCTTTTGTTCAATGATCCTAGGTGTCGACCGTAGAACAAATTTGAAGTCTTTCGTCAGAAGTTAATGACGTCTGAATTGCCTGTGCTCGGCACTTATAGCCGTAGAGCGAGGAGGGTTCTAAAACGTGCCGATACCTAGCGTATTGTGCCACGGGATCTTGTTCTTTACCGTATCACTCGGGAGACAGGGACGGTCAACCGCAGCGTGGCTCGGGCTCTAACGCCGAACACGCTAGCCACTAGGTCTGGTGGTAACCCTGCTAGAGGAAAATGTTCTTGAGTGGGCGTTAAATACAGCAACAACATTGGCGGATTATTACTTACCAGTACAGCTGAAGTATATTGAAGACCACAATCCAGTATTTTGGCAGGAGATAGTACGTGATGTATGAGAAGCGGTATAGCCACTGTTACAATTATAGCTGCGCTGGCTTAAATAGTAGGTGTCACCGGACAGTACATAACCATTTGACAAGGATGGTGGCGGCCCACAATCTAAAAAATAAAAATTAGAAAAGAGGAAACATTTGAAATACATAAATTTTGAATCATGATTTAATAGAATGAATCCGTTAATATTCGCTACTATCTAATTTTTGCGTACTAACACGTGGACTCTAGATGAAATATAATCCTCGCTTACTTGAGACTCATAACCGCAATGTATTTTGGGTGTATTAACTTTCAGAAGGACGGAGAAATACAGAACGATTTGGCACCGTCAAGTCCTGAAATGTCTTGACACGTTTTTATGTTATGCCATGTACAGTCAAGTATATAATGAATTCATTTTATAACAAATTTCAAAACAAGAGTCTTAACTATGTTAAACCAATTTTCATTGAGGCAAACCGAATTCCAGTACCTAACACACAGAAATTCAGTAGGTCATCCCAGACAGATGAAGCGGAACAGGAAATAACTAAAGGTTGCGACACCCCATTCATCGTGTAACCAGCAATGCACGTATAACTAGCTGTGCTGCCCGGAGCACTTCCGGAAGCTGTGACGACACTGTTAGCCATACTTGGAGGATTACCACAGCCTGAAAAGTATAAGAGCTCAACAATAGAAACACATATATGTATGTATCATCCGTATATTGCAGTAGCAGCAGCAGCAACAGAAACAACATCACAATAATAATAATAATAATAATAATAATAATAATATTGATAATACTGATGATGATGATAATGATGACGATAATGATAATAATAATAATAATAATAATGTTATAATAATAATGTTATAAAATTAATGTTATAATAATAATAATAACAATAATAATAATAATAATAACAAAATACATATATCTGAATCCATTTTCAGTTCGGTTTTTTTTAGCTATGTGGGGAAAGATACTATGGCGGTACATTTAAAATTCAGAAAATCTACGACAGACAGCACCGTGGCCCAAACAAAAAGAGACAGCACTACAAACATTAAAGCACACAACACTTGAAAACAAAAATAGAGTACCATGAACTCCGCTAAAATCCGGGGTGAGTTCAGGTGTTCCAGGAAGGGTAGGCAACTCCTGCTCCACGCGCGGAACAAACATTCATTGTTCAGTTTATTATCACATTCAGGAGTATTTACCCAGACTGCCGGTGGAGGAACTCAAATACTTCAGTACCGAGTTTACTTGCGAGCGTTTTATTTTCGCGTTATTTATGCGAGATTAAAGATCATTTTTCATGGATATAGACGGCATGCTATGTAAATCTCATGACATTATTAAGATATCATTATAGTTTTTATGTTTAAAGGAAATTTTGTACATGACTGTGCAGTATGTGAAAAATGGCCTCAAACGTTTGAAATTGCTCAAAATTCAGTTATTTTGCTACTACAGCCTGTTTCCATGGTAACATTGTGACCTGATAGAGTGTCATATTAACGCCAATGAAACATTTTTTTAATGAAGTGTTCAGGAGTACTGTTTATCTGAACTGCACACAGAACTCTTCCTAGTTTTTTCTTTGTGGTCAACAGCGAGGTAATATTCTTGCCTAAGTGCCCCGTCCCCTTTGTTGTACTTTCTATTACATACTTGTTCTATATCACTATAGTAATGAAAACGTTTTTTCTAGTGATGGAATAAAAAAGTTTAATTTGTATTGCACATATGTTATATAGCAACCGGACGCACATTTAAGGGGATTACCCTCAGCCTGATCATTCGACAGTTTTGTTAGTCTGTGTATTAATTATGCCATTTAAGCTAAAATGCTGTTAATTTCTTCTTATTAAACCCTTAGATGCACTCAGTAACCTGCATGCAGTAATGCGAGACGAGAATGACTGTAAATGAATATAAATTCGCGTAGATTTCACTGAGAGTTTCAGACCAACTCACTGGTGTCGTAAAAAAAGTTCGAAACATAAGTTAATGTTCATTACCTATATACAGTATTGAATCCATCGATAATCTACTGAATTGTTGTAGTATGTAATAAATACAAAAACGCAAACATGTGTTGATATTTTGTGCTTTAACGCACGCGTTTACTTGGCGGATTAAAACCGGACATTTAGGTCTCGTATGTAAAGAAACTCATGCAATAAAACACATGTATCCATATATATATACATATATAT
>JACSZP010046481.1:0-21649 GCA_016161895.1 Pinna nobilis | reverse complement strand
TTCGTGGGAACAGTATTATCAAATTTCATTGGCCATTATGATAAATACTGTATGATTCAGTAATCCGAACGCTTCATCTATCCGAACAATTTACTCGGGAACAAAAGAGTCTGGCCTAAGAGGCCCCACAGTTGTTATTTCAATACTCTTTTCATGTTACTCTTCTCAATGCTAGCTGCAGATGTGCATTTTATCCTCAGTGGGATTTTCTCATGGGTCTCTACATTGTATGTATTTGTATTTGTCCCCTATCAGAATCCTTTTTCATATATGTATAGTTTTGTACTATAAAGCATTACTTTGAGTCTTTGAATGGAGTTCTCTGCCATTCTCTTTAAGTTTTCCTGAATGTCAATGGAATTATGAAGGTTTGACTTGATTTTATGGCATTTGCAATGATAAAAATATCCGTGTAAGAAAACAGGTGGGGAGCAATATAATGAAAGGGATTAACCCTTTCAACACCACAGACCATAACAGACTGGTCTACATTAACAGAGAAGAGCATGCCATTTTGATACTTGGGGTTGAAAGGGTTAATGTAAAACCTAGTCAATACAACTTGAAAGTATCTTCCCGAACAATATCTTGATTACCTGTATAATGCCCTTTTCATACCTTAACATGTTTGCTAGCACATTCCCAACGTAAATACAATGTTTTTTCAGAAACATTGGAATACATCACTATCTGTTTTTCCATTGTCTCTCATGCAATTTGTATCAATCAAAATATGTTTAGTCAAGCAGAGACACATTTGGGCCCACATTTTTTTTGTGCATGCATAAAAATTATCTTTTTTGTGAGAAGTGTTTTGGCCTATGAGCTAGGCATACACTTTCCAACACACATAGGTGTGACAGGGGCATTAGCAAATGAAATACAGGTACACAGTTTTTTTTTTATTTGTTTTAATAGTTGATTTCTGAATTTTGGCAAGTCAATTTCAAGACTACATGAATTTGCATGTCCCAAAGAATAAGTGGACATTCTTGCAAATGTTGAGTCTTGATTTGCTAAACTCTGAAAAAAACATAAGAGAATTAAGAATCAATCTGTTTTTCTTGCCCCATTAATTAGAGATTCTGGGGCATTTATAGCTTTGTTCTATCACTATCAGTCTTTCTATTTCTCTGCAAAACTTGATTACATGTATGTTATTTCGTTGTTGGTTCAACACCTCATTGTAGAATCTCTCATTCATATGGACATGTCACTGATACCAACAATGGACTTCAAATTTTGGCCTATTATTGGAAATTGTGGTAAATAAGCTGTAAGGGATCCTCATCATGCCAACCCTTACTGTTACATTTGATCATGAGACAGAGAGTGGAAATGGAGCATGTTGACTGTTCACTTGTATCAGTACTGAAATAATTAACAGCAAGGCGGGGCCTCCATGGCCAAGTAGTTAGCGTATTCAACTTCGAATCAAAGGGTCCAGGGTTCAAATCCGCAGAGCCACATGCCGCAGTTGGCTGTCACTGTCTTTTAGATGAGACAGTAAAAACTGAGGTCCCTTATCACAGTAGGTGTTGGCATGTTAAAGAACTTTCCCTACTCTACGCCATAAGTGCTGAGCATTGGCAAAGTACTAATGTTAGACTGTATTAATTGATTTTAATTGTATTGTTGTTTAATGTCCCACTCAAGAATCTTTCACTTACATAGAGACGTCACGGTGTGCTGGTGAAGGATGACAATTTTTGCCTATGCTTGGTACTTATGGCCGTAGAGCACGGAGGGTTCATTAACATTACCACACATATTGTGACACGGGACCTCAGTTTAAACTTTCTCATCCAAAAGACAGGGACAGTCATCAAACACTGAATTGGGCTCGAACCCCTGACCTCTGGATTCTAACTCGAACAGGCTAACCACTTGGCCACGACGGCCCCTAATGTTTGACAGCATCAGCCAACTGTTAAGATAGTAGTATTTAGTATCAAAAACGTTAAATTTATAACAATTGTGCACAAATGGTCTCCATGTATCATGCCCCAATTTATTGAGGATATTTCTGATTAGTGAAAATTTGACTATTGAATCATTTTTTATCGGACAATCAGATCATTGATCTCTGATTGCGGGAAAGAACTTGAGAACTGTTCCCGGGGGCTCTCAGCCAACAGTACGTTTCCCCTACTACCTCAGGTAAATGATCTGAGTGTTTCCCTGGTACTGATGAAAAGAGATGAGCTGCCTCCTGTCCTTTATTGGGTGTATTGTTATTTAACATTCCACTCAAGAATCTTTCACGCAAATGAAAACGTCACCAACGTAAAGGGTAAAAAATTTGTACATGTTGTTCTATTATTGTTCAACGTCCCACTCAAGAATAATTCACTCACATGGAGATGTCATTGTGTGCCGGTGAAGGGCAACAAATTTTGCCTATGCTAGACGCTTATGGCTGTAGAGCAGGGAGGGTTCCTTAAATTAACTGTGACACTGGACCTTGGTTTTTCACTGTCAGATGAGACACAATAGATGTTGGCACGCTTAGGAACCGTCCCTGTTCTATGGTCATAAGTGCCGAGCATGGGCAAGATTTGTGGTCCCTCACTTGTACATGGCTCCACATAAGTGAAAGATTCTTGAGTGTGATGTTAATTAACAATACAACTGATCAACCATAACCCCCATCCTCTTGATCTGTAGACAAACACTTTACTCTGATGTCGTGATACCTCACATATTTAAAAATAATTATATTTTTTAAAATTTTTGATGATTTCATTGGACAGGTTAAAAATCCAGAAAATACTCAGTTCATACTTCAGTGACCTGAACGCTAATTAAGCCACGCCCCTGTATTACGTCATGTAGACTAAGTGCGGTGATGTCGACAGTTGTCATAATGATGCAATTAGTCCGTGAGCGTTTCTTCTTTTATATTATTTCGATAATATTAATTTTTTGCTTCAAAAACTGACCAAGTTATAACCAAAATTTTATTATACCCGGGTAAGCATTGATTCTTTATTTTTTCCGGTTCATACCAATATGACCTGAATGAAGACAGTGCACACTTTATTAAAATTATTTTGTCTTTTAAACTCACCACCTAGTGTCCTTTGTGTTTTAGATGATAGTTTACTGAAGAGAAGCAAAGATGACTCCAAACTTAGTGGAAAAGCATGGGGTAGAGTTAAGGTAAGATATTTACTTAAGTAATGTGTTTTTTTTTCTGGTTTTTCTTCAGTTGCAAAAACCAGGAACATTTGTGATCAAGAGTTTCTAGTTTAGAATGCTATGAATGAGTAAAAGCCCTTTGTTTTGTTGTTTATTTTTTAAAACAAAAATATACGTCACTTCAACAATCCTCCAGTCATACTGCAAATTGTTGTTGTTGTTGTGTTGTTGTTTAATGTCCCACTCAAGAATATTTCACTCATACGGAGACGTCACTGTGTGCCGGTGAAGGGCGACAAATTTTGCCTATGCTCGGCACTTATGGCCGTAGAGCAGGGAGGATTCTTTAACATGCCAACACCTACTGTGACACGGGACCTCGGTTTTTACTGTCTCATCCGAAAGACAGGGACAGCCAACCTCGGAGTGGCACTGCGGGAATCGAGCCCCGGACTCCTCGGCTCGAAGTGGAACACACTAACCACTCGGACAAGGAGGCCCCCATACTGCAAATCCAGTTTGTATTGCAGTGTTCAGTATTACATTATGTGTATGTATATTTATGACTCAAAAGAAAATGTTATTCTCAACTGAAAAGAGAATTTCATCATTCCCTTATGAAAACATCTGCAATTGAGTAATAAATGACCCCTTTTTATCATTGTTCACTGAACTGGAAAAAATGTACATCAGCATGCTGTGCTTTTTTTAACTTATTAATTGCAGTTTTATATAAGATCCTGCATTCATTACAACAATACTTATCACTGCAAGTATGACACATCTTATGTTGTACATGTACTATAGGCCTTCAAGATATACTGCTCTATAGTCAGTTTCACAAAAGTAACTTTGAGGCCCCGATATTTTCTGAATTTTCTAAAGAATCCCTGTCTTTTAGAAGATGACCTGGGTTGGGCACCATAAAACTTGAAAACTGACTAAAGTTTGAGAATCCAGTCTCTCAACCAATCAGAATTCAGGATGAGTTGGATTTGAGAATCTTTTCAGACTTAAGTAAATTCACAAGTTTTATGGTGCCCAACCCTGTTATCCCTATATATCAACATTTTCCTGATTGAAGTATAGGTACTAATGTAATTGGAAGTCATATACAGAAAATTAAAATGTTCGTTATTTTTATATAGACAAATCTTTAACCTACCATTGGAAAAGATATAGGGCTTTGATATTTCATGTGCGGATTCCTCATAATTAGGGCTTTCATTAAAGGCAATGACTTTTGACCTTGTGACCTTAACCTTAGATTTTGACCTATTCTTTTATGATCTCCAGTAAGTTTTGTTGTCTTCTGACAATACATCTTCGTCTCGAGTCTAACAACTGTTTATTTGTTGTGACAGAACATCGTTTCTCGTCATAAGCAGTACCCAGTCAGCATCTTCTTCATCTTGGGGAATGAGTTCTGTGAAAGATTCTCCTACTATGGAATGAGAGGTACGTACACTTAAACCTGAACTTGTGGCCATCATGGCTCAGTCTTTGTTGCAAGCCAAGGTTCCAATTCATTTCTCTTATCTTCACCTTGATGGATTTAGCCCAATTCAAAATTTCACATATTTTCCGTTGGGGGCCTACCAGAGTTATAGAACATTGAATTGAATTTTAAACAACCAATCAAATTGAGCCTTACACCGAGGTGGTGGGATAGAAGTTTCAATACGTCTGATTATGTTGATCCTAACAGCACATGTCAAAGAAATGGTTATATACTGCTACAACTAATAACAAGGAAAACTGATTGGCTGCTATGAATTTCTATAGCAAAGAAAAGTTGAATTTTGAACCAGACTAAATCTGTCAAGGTGGAGATAAGGGAAACGAATCGGAACCCTGGCTCGCGAAGATGTGGCTTAGTGATTAACACGTTTACCTTCTGATCATGAGATAGAGGGTTTGAATCCATGCCATGCTGCAATTGGCTGTCCCTGTCCCTTGGTCAATTATTGCAAATGATGGTCCTGCATTTTGCAACTCACAGCCAAAGAGAAATAACTTGCATAATCAAGGGCAAAGGGATCAGCTTCATTTTTCTATAAGATATACACATGTAACTATTCAAGGACTGATTTGTAATTGAAATACACTGTATTTTGGTTTGGATATTCAGGCACGTAGAAGTCTGCAGATACCAAATCTTTTTTCTATCAAATATTATTTTCATGGTCAACCCTTTACAAAATCTGCACAGAACTATTGTGCAGAACTGTCTAGGTTTTCTAGTGATCTAGTGTCTACTGTGACACGGGACCTCGGTTTTCACTGTCTCATCCGAAAGACAGGGACAGCCAACCGCAGAGTGGTGCTGCGGTAATGGAACCCCGGACCCCTCAGCTAGAAGTTGAACATGCTAACCACTTGGCCACGGAGGCCCCAGTGTGTACTAGTAAACTGATTTTCGTAAATACATGTACCATATAGAATTTGCAATTCAATAAATTTTGGATCGTAATCAATTTCTTCATATTTGCAGCAATTTTGGTTTTGTATCTAACAAGATGGCTGAAATTTGACGATGATCTGGCAACGTCGATCTTCCATAGTTTTGTTATGTTGTGTTACTTCAGCCCCCTGTTTGGTGCTATCATTGCTGATGGCTATCTGGGCAGGTACAGGTAAGTACACATGAATTTGATCTTCCATACTTTTGTTATGTTGTGTTACCTCAGTCCCCTGTTTGGTGCTATCATAGCTGATGGTTATCTGGGCAGGTACAGGTAAGTACACATGAATTTGATCTTCCATAGTTTTGTTATGTTGTGTTACCTCAGTCCCCTGTTTGGTGCTATCATTGCTGATGGCTGTCTGGATATGTACAGGTAGTACATATGAACTTGATTGCCAAGTGGAGAGAGCTGTGGCTCTCTGATTAGCATGCTCAACTTCTGATCTTGGCATCATATGTGAAAATATCTGCTGCAGACTCGCTTACTTTTTAGATTTGAATGTAAAAACTGAGGCCCTGAGTTACAGTAAGCGTCCACACATTGTAGAACCCTCACTACCGAAAGGCCATAACTACTGAGCATAGGCCAAAACAGTCTTTCACCAGAATATGGTGATATCTCGTTTTAAGTGAAAAATTCTTGAACCGGACTTAAACAACAATATAACAACAGATGCATTAAGGCTCTACTTAAATTCAATTTCTCTGCAATGCACAATTTGGGAGCTGTATTATTTCATCCTTAAGAAGCACATTTTTTTTTTTTTAAAAAAAAGAGAAAGACTGTTAAGTCAATAGTTTAAAGGAAAGCTCAGGAGGCTTGGGTTCACGGGCAGAATATTGCAAATTGAAGTCATGAAAAAAGATAATGCCTGTTTCTTTCTCCAGGCGTATATTAGAAGAGAAAATAGTCTCTTGTTTTGATATGACTCAGGAAATCATGGCTTCAAGTCACAGTTTATTTCAGGATTTTAAATAGCGTGTACTGTTCAATGGCCCTTAGTGCTCAGGAGAGGCTGGCACTTGGAGCTCTTGACTCTTATTTGGTGATATCTCCATAGATAATGATGATAAAATGAATAAGATGGGAAGTACATTTAGTTTTATTGCAATAATTTTTGTTGGAAAATAAATCAAAAGGTACAGGGATACAGTCAACTCTTGTTGATATAGTACATGTACTGAAATTAAATGCATATTTACATGAATAGTTTATTTTACCTGTAAAGTTATTTCTGTATTACTGCTAATACATACATGTAAACATGTACATGATAAATATAGCTGTTCCAGAAACTATCTGATCCAGGACCTATTTAAACAAATTATTACTTTGACCCCTAAGTTACAAAATGGTATGCTATTTTCTATTGTTTTGGATCAGTCCATTATATTCTGTGGTGTTGACAGGTCTAGAGATCTAAACTATGCAAGAATATCTGATATTGAGGATTATATTATCCAAATCTATATCAAATCATAGGATTTACTAAAATTTAAACAGCAACAGCTGGTTACAGACATTTCTTGTGCCCCTTGCACTCCGCAATGGAGAAAAAAAATACGTTTTCAGTATTGAGGTTATGGGTTCAAATCTTAGTGAAGACAGCTGGCTATTCCTGTGCTCTGGATGAGAAAGTTAAAACTTAAGGTTCCTTGTCATAGTATTTCTCAGTACATTAATGAGCATTCACTGATCAATGGCCTGAAGTGCAGATAGGCTGAAACCAGCATTCAGTGGCGCCTTGGTGTATGTGAAATATTCTTTAACTGGATGTTAAAGAATAACACATCAACAAATACAGTTTATATAAGAAATAGGATTTTTGTGTCTTTCATGTGGTTTCCTTAGCTCATACTGTTTTATCCTTTCCTGTCTATTTCAGAACCATCCTCTATGTCTCGGTCATCTATGCCATCGGTAACCTAGTGGTAGCCACCACTGCAATACCTCCACCGGAGTGGTGAGTTGAGAAAAAGCCATCCTCATTTATAATTTAAACTACCTACAAGTAAATGTTTCTGTTTTGTTCTATAACTAACATCGAATATTGTTGTACTCTAACAACTTTTGTACATGTACATGTACCTGCTACTGTAAGTCCGGTTTTATTTGCGAGCATTTTATTTTCACGTAATTACGCGAGAGCACTTACTCACGAAAATAAAAGTCTCGCTTAATTTACAAACTTTAAATAAAATGCTCAATACAACCTAAACTTAGATTACTTAACAAGCAAACATGCGAAAATATAGTGTCGCGAATAATTGCATGGCTACCGATTCACCAAAATAAAGTTCCGCAAAAATTTCTGGATTTACAGTACATACAGCGAAAATGTCAATAATCTAGAGTAATGTTTCTATCTTACAGACACACTTGAACATTTCTAGTTATGTGTAGTAATGTTTATACCATATATTATGTAGGATTGGTCCGGTCATCGGCTTGATTCTGATTGGCTTGGGAACTGGTGGGATCAAGCCGTGTGTGTCTGCATTTGGGGCTGATCAATTCAGACAAGAACAGGTGAGTACTCTCCTAGTATACAGTCTAACCTGCATTAGTGACCCACTGAATTAAAGGAAAACCTGTCTTATGTGACCTTAATGAGTGGTTCCCAAAAAGGGGTTTTCCAATGTAAATCACCTGAATTAAGAGACCACCTGTCATATGTGACCCTTTTTGCTTCTTCCCTTGGACTGTCTCTTAAAACAGGTTAGACTGTACTTAAGTACAAATACTCAGTTCATTTATCCCTTTTCTAGGCTATTTCAACCCCTTAATACAGATCATCGGAATTTAGTCTGTTTGTCCTTCTTCCAGGCTATATCAACCTCAATACAGACCATCAACATTCAAAATTCAGTTTGTTTGTCCCTATTGAATGCCAGAGAAGATTGAATCTCAAGTTTTGATCTATTACTGACATACAGGACTACTGTAAACCAACTTATTTCTATGCACGATTTATATTCGCGATGTTTGCCAATTGCCAACTTCGCAATTTTAAAAAGCCGCAAATTTGTTTTTACAATATACAGGATTAACACATATATATAATGCATCGCGAAATTTAATCGTCGCAAACATTTTTGTAATGACAAATTCGCAAAATTTAGTAGCTGCAGAAATAAGTTGGTTTACAGTATTCAGAAGGAGATCCATAACATACCAACTTCTTCTTTTACAATTTCCAGGAACGATATTCTGAAATTGTATTCGTCATTATAACATGTACATTTCAGTCATCCAGACAATTGGCGAGGTAACAAAGGTGTCCAGATCAACGAATCTCCACTGTATAGTAATTTGAAATTCATTTTTGTAAGACTGCCTAATCAGTAGTTAGATTAGAATACTATGGTATTCTGGAAATCTGGTAGGTCTAATACTGATTCAGAGAATTTGTTGGAGCGAATTGGTGAAAAATGTTTTTGTTTTCTTTTGCAGGAGAAAGAACGGAACACATTTTTTTCAGCGTTCTATTTCATGATTAATCTCGGGAGCATGTTCTCGATCATCATAACGCCGATGTTACGAGGTTAGTGTGTTTCTGTCCTGACTCACCAGTTGGGCTGAAAATAATAAGTATGGTATGGTATGGTATTGTTGTTTAACGTCACACTCAAGAATATTTCACTCATATGGAGATGTCACCGTGTGCCGTTGAAGGGCTACAAATTTTGCCTGTGCTCGGCACTGCTGGCTGTAGAGCAGGGAGGGTTTCATTAACGTGCCAACACCTACTGTGACTACCGATTCGCAGTTGAACACGCTAACCACTCGGCCACAGAGGCCCCGAAAATAATAAGTACAGTGGAACATGTATATATATTGAGATCATAGGGGAAAGGACTTTCATTTAAATAAACTGGGTTTTCAAAATAACCAGGTGAAACTAGTGATAAAGTCATTTAGCTGGGGGAATGAAAATCATTTCAAATTCTGCAGGATTTCAATATATTCAAGTTTAATGTATGTTTGTTCCTCTGTACATGTATAAGAAATTAGGGTCCTAGATTGTGTCGTTGCGTTACTGTTTAACATCCCACTCAAGAATATGTCACTCATATGCAGACGTCACCCTGTGCCGGTGAAGGGCGACAAATTTTGCCTGTGCTCGGCACTGCTGGCCATAGAGCAGGGAGGGTTCTTTAACCTGCCAACACCTACTGTGACACCGCACCCATCCGAAAGACTGGGACGGCCAACCGCGGAGTGACGCTGCAGGAATCGAACCTGGACCCTCCGATTCGAAGTCGAACATGCTAACCACTTGGCCATGGAGACCCAGGATCCTAGATATTGATGGGAAAATGTAACAGAAGCAGTTGGGATATTAATTCTGAATAGACCTTAGTGCCAGTCATAGGTCAATAATTTAGAGTCTTCTTTAGCATTCAGTGTTTTGTAGAGGGCAAGTAAAACAATAAAAGAAACATCATCTAGCATATCTCGGTAACACTTACTAATTTTGATAGTTATACATGTTGTTCAGCCTAATGCTTTCTATTACATTGTGCATGTTTACAACACCACTGAGTGGGATTTTCTTTCCATAGTCTTTTTTTGGCCATGGGTTCAAATCCGAGCCATGCTGTGGTTTCCTGTCCCTGTCCTTTGGATAAAAGAGTAAAAACAAAGTTCTGTATCAAAGTAGTAATTTGCATTTTAAAATGGCTCTTTGGCCAAAAGTGCAGAGCATATGCAAAATTTTTCACCCTATACCCGCACACTGTGATGTCTCTTTTTAAGTGAAAGATTCTTGAGTTAGACGTGAAACAACAATAGAACCGAGCAGCCAATATAATGAAGCATATCTTTTGCAGGTGATGTCCACTGTTTTGGAAATGAATGTTATCCTCTGGCTTTTGGAGTACCTGCAGCTCTGATGTTCCTTGCTACACGTAAGTAATACGTTAAAAACCGTCAGGTTGTCTTAAGAGACTTTCCATAGGAATTTGACAGTAGGATCACGTGTGACAGGTGGTCTCTTAAATCAGGTGATTTAATTGTATCAGAATTTCCCACTTTAGGAAGCAAACACATAAGGCAGGTAGTCTATTATTTCATTGGATCCCTAACGCAGGCTGGACTGTATGTATATTTCATTTCAGTTTTGTAACTTTGACAAGGGAGTACTATACATGTATATGTAAGTGCATTTTTATTTGCACACTTTTATTTTTATGGATAGCTGTATTTTTTAGGACATTCTTAATTTAGTGCTAATGTGTTAACCCACTTTTTGTATCAAAGGAGTTTCAGTAATCTTCTTATTACACAACAAATCACTGTAATGCCTACTGAGATTTCAATTTTGCAAGTAGGAAGTAAACTTGCTAAAGTAGTTGGAATTGGTTAGTTATAGCAGGTTTAACATTCCAGTAAAGCTCTTTTTTTCTTTCTGTGTGAAAAGTAGCCCGTAAAAGTGAGAGAGTAGGGGGGGGGGATAATTTTACCATCTACTGGCTAGTAATGACAAGCTTTAAGCATTTGAAGTGGAAATTGCATTGAACGAATTAAATCATAAAAACCAAACTTCCATATCATAGAAAGTTTTACACAATAAACTCTGCTTAACGACTCAATGTGCTGAGTATAGCCCAAAATTTGAAACCCTTCATCTGCATTCTGTGATGTCTCCATGTGTGTGAAAGTTCCTCGAGAGAGATTTGAAACGTCAATAATTTATATAAATTGAAAATTTCCCTGTTGTCGCCTCATTTGTTGTTCTATCTGTAGTGATATTCATACTGGGCAGTAGCATGTACAAAAGAGTTCCTCCATCAGGCAATTTGATTGGTCGAGTTGTGAGGTGCATCGTGGTAAGTAAGCATGCCTTTTTTTGCACCCAGAACATATATTGACTTACTGAGACTGTATCTGTATTAGACAAAATCTTTGACATGTACCTTCCACATAAAATTGGAATCATATTTCATGCCTATTCTGACTTTCGTTTTTATGCTACCGAGATCAAAGATTGGGGGGCATATTGTTTTTGGTCTGTCTGTTTGTCTGTTTGTCTGCACACATGGTTTCCATCAGGTAACTCAAAAACTTTTCATCAGATTTGAACAAAATTTGGTGTACGGCTTTATTAATTTCTCAATTTGTTCCATTATCTAAAGTCATGATTTTGTAAATTCTATTATTATTAGAATAGTCTAGTTTTCCTATAAAGCCTGCCATCTGAATTATGAGAATGATCATTATTTGTTAGCTTTAATGTTTCAATGCAAACAAATGATTTTATTGAATTACAGTGTAATTGTATATTTTACTGACAGTACATGTCTTTACTTCTTGTGCAACATATAAGATTTAGATTCATTTGATATACAATAATTTCTTTAACAAGCAAGTGATTCAAGGGCCTCAACCCTGGCTCTTCTGAATAAACTGCTAAGCAATGAAATATTCAAATGAAAATAAGAAAAAATAAAAATATAATTGTGCAGCGAGGACTTTGATAATTGGCATAAAAATTCAAAAAAAAGATTGAAATTTTTGTTTGATTTAGCTCACTGTTGCTACCAATAATCAATTTGTGTAGAAATATGCGATATAGAAATATAGAGATTGAATATAAATATGTTGTTTAATATTTACCCTATTACTCTCTAAACAACATACAATGTATATGTTGTCTGCCTGTTTAGGCACGACCACATACATTGTATATGTCATCTATATACAATGTTTTATCATATATGATGTAATTTCATTCTGACCAATTTATGATGTAATTGCGCATATCTGTGTCTGCAAAAGGGTTAATGCATGTTTTATACATATCTGCCATACAGAAATTGATTTTATTCCTTAAATTTCAGCTGGGTATTGGAGGTAAAATCAAACATAGAAATGATGCCATCAAAAAGGACCACTGGCTGGACTATGCTGAGTGTAAGTTTGAGGTAAGTTCAGTATGAATGTGTGTATATATGAGATATATACCATTCTTAGTTGTCCTGAGAAATCTGGAGGGAGCTAATGCCACAGCCCCCTTTTTCAGTGTCACATGGCGGCTGTGTCAGCCAAGTCCACCTGATAATCTATTTCATGTTACAGTCTAAACCTGCCTTTGCAACCAACTGATTTAAAGGACAACTTCCTTTATATGACCTAAATGTATGCTTCCCCTTTGTTTTTCTACAAATACATGTGACCTGAGTTAAGAGACCTCCCATCATATATGACAATAATTGCGTCTTCCCAGAGTGGGATAGTCTCGTAAAAGAGGTTGGGCTTCATTCATGAGGATTTCACTATCCAAAGCGTGAGAAAGTTTTTTTTCTCATGCCATTTGGGTGATTATGTTACCGGAAATGATTTTCAGTAAATACTGTACATTTGTACATATGGTTACATGTACGGTAGTGCTTTTATTTCAGATGAATAATTGTAAAAACTTTCTGAAATTGCTATAAATGCATAATTCATATATCTGAAATTGATGTTTCCACCTAAAAAAAATAATCAAAGAATTGTTAAAGTAATGAGTATGATTTAATACCGTTTGTCCATATCAGGTGTTATTTCACATTATTCCTATGAAATGTAATGCTTCAGTTGGATTAATTGGCTTTTTTATCCCCTGCAAATAGAACTAGGCCTGTACTACGTGTATTTACTACAAGGGCATGATATTTGAGCCCTTGTACATTGTATGGTAGGTAAATCAACATTAAGGACAAGAGCAGTCACTAGAATCAATGACAGAGATATGGAATCCCTCATGTAACCTATTCTGCCATTGATAGAAGTACATGTAATGAAATCTATAATTTCACAAGAAGTCAGATTTTGAAATTTTTAAAATGTACCTATCACATAGTTTGTTATCTTCACCGGCAGTATTTTTGTACTATATTACTTCTTTTCCTTGGGTTGCTATGCCTCCGTTGTTAACATGTTCACCTTTTGATCGTTAGGTCCAGTATTTGAATCCATGCTGCACTGGGGTTGGCTGTTCCTGTCTTTTTGATGAGAGAGTGAAAGCCATGGCCTGAGTCACAATAGGTGTTTACATGTTAAAGAACCCCCCCCNNCCCCCCCCCCCCCCCCCCTCCCCCCTGCTCTACAGCCATACGTGTCGAGCATAGGCGACCGAATTTGTTGCCCTTCATCGACATACTGCCTTGTGTCCATATGAGTGAAAATTCTTGAGATAGGTAATAAAAAACTTTGCAGCTAACAAACCAACCAAATTTATTTTCCCTTTTTTTAAAGATAGAGTTTGTTTGCTGATCTTTTCTTTTCACTACAGTTGGCGTTTGTGTACTAATCGCTTCTTTTTTATCATTGTAGCCAGCATTTGTAAATGAGGTCAAAATCCTGCNNATCCCACTACCTCTGTTCTGGGCTTTGTTTGACCAGCAGGGATCCCGCTGGACACTACAGGCAGAGAAACTGGACGGCGATCTGGTCAGTATACCATACAAACTAAGTACATGTAGTACAAATTATGTTTAATTTAGAACCTTCCCTACAATCATAGTTCTTTGAGAAACCTTTGGTCAGAAAACCAACATTTCTTCACGTGCAGGGATTATTAGGAAAGACAGCTTCTACAATTGTTGTATAAGTGAGGGCTCCCATTGCCTGGTGGTTAGTGTGTTTGTCTTTTGATTAAAAAATATGTTTAAACCTTATTTATTTTACAACCACTGCCAAACAAGGTCAAGTAACTTACATCATTAATGTCTCTCGTTGGCTCTGATGTAGGCGTGCGGGGGTCCTTGCTGTGGGAGGAAATCAGAGTACCCGGAAGAAAAACACTCGTCCAAGTTGGCAACCACCATGCCTTCTTATTGTGAGGTCGTAGGTTCAAATCAGAGCAACACTGCAGTTGTCTGTCCTTGTCTTATTAACTTGAAAAATCGATGAAATTTAATCTTAATGTACTATATAGGGGGTTTAAGTCAAATAAATACATAGTCTAACCTGCCGTAGCGACCTACTGAATTTTAGGAAAACCTGTCTTATGTGATCTAAATGAGTGGTTCCCAAAATGTTTTTTCCTATATAAATCACCTGAATTAATAGACCGCCTGTCACATGTGACCCTTTTTGCTCCTTCCCTTCAGTGGTCTCTCAAAACAGGTTAGACTGTATAAGCATTTCAAGCACAGGTAACTTATGGTTAATGATGAGTTAAATGTGTTGTTACATGTAGGTGTTTAGGATGATGTTATTTGAGTTATGAAAATTTCTTATTCTATCTCTTCCACAGGGACCTTTTGGATACCTGAAGCCTGATCAATTGTCGGTATGTGTTTTTATATTATTTGAAAGACCTCTTCATTTGGCATGTGCAGAAAGATAAACAGTGCTCTTTTCTTCAAAGAGTTTATATTTATCCAGAGCACCTGAACTCACCCCCGTTTTTTAGTGGGGTTCGTGTTACACTATATTTAGTTACAAGTGTAATTGTGTATTTCTGTTTTTTTGTAATTTTGTCTCCTTTTTGTTTTGGCCACGATTTTGTCTGTCGTTGACTTATTCTATTTTGAATGTCCCTTAAATTGGTATCTTCTATTTCACCCATTTTATAAACTTCATGTTCCTTCCTACAATTGGCAGATTAAGTGGTTAGAAATATCAAAATGAAAAAAGAAAAACACAAATTAAAGAATGTAAATTGGAACTTATGCTGTATGATTACTTTGTGACCGTATAATTAAAATACTTTATTAGGAACTATAGTTGATTCTGTCTTGCAGCAAAATGGCCCTTACTGAAAAGCTTTCTCATTACTTGGGAGAATCTGTCAGCACTTGAGACACCATTCTGGCTAACTGAGCTACCACTGTTATTGCTAGAGACACTACTGTCAGTACATGAGACACCTCTGTTACATGATTTACATAGGACACCATTGTCATTTGTTGAGATACAACTGTAATTACTTGAGACATCACTGTCATTACTTGAGATGCCATAGTTTGTACATGAGTCAGCACTCTCATTTGTTGAGACATCACTGTTATTACTTGAGACTTCTCTGTTATTAATTGAGATGCTGCTTTATATGCGACACCATTTTCATTTGTTGAGACATCACTGTTACATGTATTACTTGGGACACAGTTATCAGTACATGAGACACCAATGTCATTTGTTGAGATACCACTTCTATTACTTAAGACACCATTGTTATTACTTGAGACATCATTATCAGTACATGAGATACTATTGTCATTTGTTGAGACACCACTTTCATTACTGGATATACAACTGTAACAACTTGAACACCATATTAATTACGTATGTTAATCTCCACTATCAAAAAGGCCACCCTTTTTCAGAGACACTTGATTTCAAATAACCTGTTCAATGATATGTGTCATGAGGGACCACCTGTCTTTAAAGGCCACACTTCCTTGGACATACATGTACATTTTGTGATGGTCTTTTAAGACAATTTCCACTGTATTGACCTATATTTGACATAGATATTTTCCATGAATAATTTTGATAACATCCTAGCAAAATAAACCAAAATAACTTGTCAAAGTTGCAGTTTGTAATAATAATTTAAATTGAATAAAACAGTATTACACAATGTACACCAACATCAATGCTATCATGTCTTTAACGCATATCATAAATTCCATCTTATTATTGTTGATATAAATTTGTTTCCTGTTCTAGGCATTAAATCCAGCCCTGATTCTGATCTTGATACCAGTGTTTGAGAAGCTACTCTACCCTGTCTTGGATAAATGCAAAATTTTAAACAGGTATGTTTATTGTTTGTTTTCTTTTGTGCCACACTTGACAATCTTTCTGTAATTTGATGGTGGCCATGTTTAATTGGAGAAAACCTGGTTATGGCCTTCTATAAGTACACTGGCAAACTTTCTTATGGTATGGTATGGTATTGTTATTTAACGTCCCACTCGAGAATATTTCACTCTTATGGCGATGTCACCATGTGCTGGTGAAGGGCTACAAATTTTGCCTATGCTCGGCACCGCTGGTCGTAGAGCAGGGAGGGTTCTTTAACTTGCCAACACCTACTGGCTTCGGTTTTTACTGTCTCATCAGAAAGACAGGGATGGACAACTGCGGATAGGTGTTACACGGCTCGAGCCCGAATCTTTAAATTTGCATTCGCACAGGCTAACCAATCGACCACGGAGGCCCAACAAACTTTCTTACATACTCAGTTTAGGTTCCAGCAAGACTCATAGCTGTGCTGATGAGAGGTATGAGACTCAATGGAAAAAAGTTTAGCGACTCACTGAATTTGGACTACGTGCTTTATACGACTTAAATGTTTGTCTCCCAAAGTGTATTTTCCCTGTACAAATCACCTAGATAAAGATATTCCTGATGTATTTGACCCTTTTTACTCCTTCACCTGGCTCCACTACAATTTATGAGCTACACATGTACATGTAAAAGTCATATATTTTATAATATACAGTGGAGTTGATCTATAGCAAAGTCAAAGGGGATTGACTTTTGACTTTTTTATAGGCATCCTTTGTTTTAAGCATCAGAATATATTACATTAGATAGATGCATGGTCATTCTTTTGGGGGGATTTTATTCCTCTTCTTTATAGGACTTTACTCCCTTTAAGCCGATTTGTTATAGACAGACTCTGCTGTAGTTATACAAATGATAGGTACATGTATGTGCATGTTTATAGACATTGATTTCTATGCCCACCGTAACCGAAGATTCTAAATTTGTGATTTTTGAGTTTGACCTTTTTAATTTTGATTCTGTGTAGGTGGCATCAGTGTTTTACAAACCCATCTTGTTTTCATAAATATTATCTTAATGTATACGTAGGTAGATGCAGCAATTTTTCCAACTACTTTTCTTATTGATTCTATTTTTGCCCTTTAATTGTAGGCCACTGAAGAGGATGGTGGCAGGGATGTTTTTGGGTGGCATAGCTTTTGTGGCAGCAGCTGTGCTACAGATGGCCATTGAGGTAATGATAAAACACCTAGAATGGTATATTCAAATGATAACAACAATGCAACTAAAGATCACCGACTGCCCTAATGTGTTTTGTGAGTCCACATCCTGTCCTCTCCCTTTATAAGAGATACCTTATCTTTTGAGACTGTCCTGAGAGACCACATATAAGAAAACATCTTTTTATACCCCTGTCGAATAACGGGATGCATTATGGTATGGCGTTGTCCGTCCGTTTGTCCATCCCTCTGTCTGTCTCTCTGTCTGTTAACTTGTTTGTCTGGAGCATAACTCTGAAACAGTGCATAATAGATTCATGAAACTTCGCACACATCAAGACCATCACAAGGCGCAGTGCAGTGTCAAAGAACTGTAAGTCTAGCTGCAGTTTTTAGTTATTGCCCTCTGTTAAAAAATGTTTTTTAAGTACTCACATGAATAAAACTTCTGGTTAGGGACCCTCTTTGATAAGAGGCCACATTTCAATAGCTGTAGGGGGTGGACTCTCAAGACAGGTTTCATTTCATACCAGTCAAAAATTGATGATCTTTACATGGGTACACACATTTTCTGTAGATCACATGGGACCTCCATCCCCAATACAAAATTCATGTGTCCCCCCCCCCCCTCCAATTTGAGCACCAAAAAAATCAATTTAATGTATGAGCCAGGATTTTTATAAAAATGAACAAACAAAACAAAATAAATAAAACAAGCAAACAAAAAAACACCAACACCAAACAAACAAAACAATAAATAAATAAAACAGAAATCAGAAGCAGAAAGTTTTGGATTTACACTACTATATACATGTATTTAACTTTGGGTTTTAGATATAATGTTTTACTTCATTTCTTGTTTTATTAATTCAGTTTTAAGACTAATTTACTTTTTTTTTTCTAACTTCCAGAAAAATTATGAAGAGCCGTTACCTGCAACAGAGACAGGGGTTACATTCATAAACACCCTTGACTGTGACATACAAGTGAACTCTGACCTTGCTGTGAACTCTGTTAGTTCGTTACAGGTAAATGTTTCATCTAAAGAGTGTCTATTTATGGAACAAAGGCAGACAAAAAATTTCTAGAAACTGTCCAAGTAAGAATGCAGGGCTGGTTAGCATTTTGGTCTTTGATTGTGAGGTTGCTGGTTCGAATCCAAGCCGCACTGCCGTTAGGATGGGACAATTAAAGCAAAGGTCTCATGTCACTGCATGTTTCGGCACATCAAATAACCCTCACTGCTCTAGAGCTATAAACGCCCAGCATAGGCCAAATTTGTATTGAATGGTATGGTAATGTTGTTTAACATCCCACTCAAGAATATTTCACTCATATGGAAACGTCACCATGTGCAGGAGAAGGGCTACAAATTTTGCCTATGCTCGGCACTGCTGACCGTAGTGCAGGGAGGGTTCTTTAACAGGCCAACACCTACTGTGACATGGGACCTTGGTTTTTACTGTGTCATCCAAAAGACAGGGATGGCAAACTGCGGGGTGGCGCTGACGCGGCTCGAACCCAGATCTTTCGATTCGCAGTCAAACACACTAACCACTTTGCCATGGAGGCCCTGGCCAAATTTGTCTATCTTTCCCAGAAATCAGTGTTGTCTCCTTATAAGTAAAAGATTCTTGAATGGGACAGTAAACAACAATACAACCAACCAGGTGAGGATGCAAAAATGTGTCACATATAACAGGTTGTCTATTAATTCATATGATTTGTGTATGGAAAAGTAATTTAGGAATACGTTTTAAGACAACACTAGTCACTTGATTCAGTGGGTTGCTAAGGCAGGGTATACTAGATTCAGACATACATGGTTTATCACATGTAACAGGAATTAGTGGGGCCTCCGTGGAAGAGCGTGTTTGACTGTGAATTGATTGATCCGGGTTCGAGCCGCGTAGCACCACTCCGCGGCTGGCCATACCTGTCTTTTGGATGAGGCAGTAAAAACCGAGGTCCCGTGTTACAGTAGGTATTAGCAAGTTAAATAACCCTCCCTGCTCTACGGCCAGCAGTGCTGAGCAAACGCAAAATTTGTAGCTCTTTACCAGTACGCGGTGACATCTCCATATGAGTGAAATATTCTTGAGTGGGACGTTAAACATCAATATCATACCATACCACAGGAATTAGTCACATATGGTTGCATAAGGCAGGTTTAACTGTAGTTACATGTAGATATATAATTATCAAATCCTTTCTTAAGTTTGATAACTGTTTTTCTTATGTTTCAGGCTAGTTCATACATAAGGGGAGCACCAGGTGATTACACAATACGGCTAAATGGTTCTTGTATACCACCCAATGTGCCTTCCAGTGTCATAACTCTGTCTGGTGGTGTAGCTTACAGGCTGTTTGTACATAAATCTTCAGAAGTCCTTAATATATTCAAAGTAAGTTTCTGTCAGTGCATTTTCTCTATGCATGTACAGGTTTGGCCGCCATAGCCTAGTGGCTAGCATATTCACCTTCTGATCATTAGGTCCTGTGTTCAAATTCAGGAATCTGTGCTGCAGTTGGCTGTTCAGGACCGAAATCACCAGAAGTACTCAAGCTCAAACTCAGTACTCAGCTCGACTGTTTTTCCTTAATTTTGGACTAAATACAAGTAAATCAAGAGTTAAATGCATTTGACATATGGAGCCATCACCATGTGAAAGGCTACAAATTTTGCCTATATTCGGCACTGCTGGCTGTAGAGTAGGGAGGGTTCTTTAACGTGCCAACACCTACTGTAACACGGGACCTGGTTTGAAAGATTTCAACACATGTTAAATGAACAAACTGTGCATGTAAACATGTGTGTGACAGAACGTAGGGAATACATTTGTACCTGGCCATGACAGAATAAAGCCTGACATGTATTTCTGAATTATAAATCTACTCGCATGTCATGACCATACACATATTGAAGGATTAACTTCCATTATAAACAGATTTTATTGTATAAGGAACCCTCATTGCTCAACTGCATGCTAAATCCTTGTTCCAGTGCAGGTTAACTTTATAGCCCTTTACCAGCATTTGATGATACCTCCATATAAGTGAAATATTCTTGCATGGAATGTTAAAGAACAACAAGGATGAAGTTCTGGAAGTGAAATCCTTCTAATGGCTGTCCCTCACGAGTAAAATGCAGGTGCTCAATAGACAGTTGCTATTGGCCAGGTGAAGGTCTGTCAGCATCTCAAGTTCATATAATTGTTACTTATCTCTAAAACTTAAAATATTGTATAACGAGATATTCTTTCTTTTGTGTCGCAGTTTACTGATCTCAGAGAGAGGCCTTCAGAAGGCAAGTCTTCCATAAGGTAAGGTATGATTATCTGTATTGTTTTTGATTTTTTTTATTATTTTTTTATGTTGTTGTACACCACACTTTCAACTTTAAATATTTTCGTTGCTTAATTTTACAATATGCATTTAACACATTGCATAGTAGATCTATATATTTTTAGATTCTTATATATTTTTAGGTCACCTGAGCTTTGCTCATGATGACCTATTGCAATCGCTTTTCGTCCATCGTCGTCCGTCGTGCGTCGTACGTTAACTTTTCACATTTTGAACTTCTTCTCAAGAACAGCTGAATGGATCAGTCCCAAACTTAGTATAGATGTTCTATACAAGGTCCCATACAAGTGTTCTTACTTTTCGGGGCCATGGGAAATCCAAGATGACCACCAGCTCTGATTGGCTGATACATTTTGAACTTCTTCTCAAGAACCACTGAATGGATCAGGCCCACACTTGGTACAGATGTTCTACACAAGGTCAGACACAAGTGTTGTTACTTTTCGGGGCCATGGGAAATCCAAGATGGCCGCCATGGCCTCTGATTGGCTGAGACATTTTGAACTTCTTCTCAAGAACCACAGAATGGATCAAGCCCAAACTTGGTACAGATGTTCTTCACAAGGTCCCACACAAGTGTTGTTACTTTTCTGGGCCATGGGAAATCCAAGATGGCCGCCATGGCCTCTGATTGGCTGAGACATTTTGAACTTCTTCTCAAGAACCACTGAATGGATCAGGCCCAAACTTGGTACAGATGTTCTACACAAGGTCCCATACAGGTGT
>JACSZP010046475.1:0-24615 GCA_016161895.1 Pinna nobilis | reverse complement strand
TGTGTGTGTGTGTGTGTGTGTGTGTGTGTGTGTGTGCTCATGTGTGTGTGTGTATGCTCATGTGTGTTTGAATATTATTATGTCTCAATAGCAAATATAGATTGTCATCGTATAATTTAAAGCATTCATTAATTTTTTTAATTTACTATGTATTCCAAATTCTTGCTTTTGTATAAATGTCCAGTTCAGTTAAGTAATAAGTTAATGTTTCTGACCCCGATAAAGCAAAAGTTCGGTTAATGCATCCAATTTCATATAAACCGAATCCAGACGTTTTGAAAAACTTTCTTTTGACAAATAAGGAATTATAGCTTTATCAGTTATCAGGCATTGCGTTATCAAAGCAGTGATAGATTACCCAAGGGAAATGCGGAAGTGACAATAAGAAAAACATATATTTACTTAGTGAAAGGATTAACTCGGGGCGACGTATTTAACTCTTTGATAATCGTTGAAATTTTTTTCAAAATAATGAAATTTCTAGATTGAAATCGGTACACTCATCATGGGAACACAGGGATGATCTTCCTATACACATTTTCTTATCAAGGATTAATTCATTTCTTAAAAGCAAACTCCATATTTGAAATTACTAACACCAATTTCATTATTTATGCGAATAATTACTATAGATAACTATCTAAGTATTTAACCTTTTATCCAAAGCGGATAACACGTCTAACTGATAGCAATGTGGAAACAATTCCCTTTGAAAATGTTTCATGTTAAATCTGGACAGATCGCGATTCCTGATCAGTATCCTTAGAGACTCGACACTTTGGTCTTGATGTGCTTCTCTGCAATTCTAGCAATTGTTCCGTAATTTTATTAACCCATCTCCGCTAATGTATGATGGGATGACAAATCCACGCGAGAAAGGCCATTAGCAGAGCGCACAGTTCTTACGTCGCTTAGAAGTATTGCAATGTTAAAACGAGTAACATCAATTTTATATTGCCATCAGTGTTGTCATTTCAGTTTTTTAGCAAATACCCTAGTCATTTACTTGATGAATGAACACAAACTATGTCACATGATAATGAGACCGTGTGTCAATGAGCAAGTTATGGTCAATTATCGAGAAATCAAAATCACAAAAAGATAACAAATCTGACGCTCTATAGTTCAAAAGATCGTTTGAATGAAGCCGGAGATTTATATGCCGTTTCCTTGTCCTCTGTTTACAATTTACTTTACAATAATGAATAAATTCTAGCAATGTCCTGACTTTTCAAGTTTAATTTCTTTTTGGTAAAAAATATATAGATCTAGTATTTCTTTTATCTAGCATTCCTGGGAATGACCCAAAAATGATTGATACAGTACGTATGCTTCCTTCAGAATGTAAGCATAATCATCACATTCCCCAAAAACTTAACAGCAATTGCTGTTAGGAATTCTTTATATTCATTTATATACTTTTACATTACATTTCAAACTATAGGACCCCGACGTGTTTTTTTTCCATGAATTTATTTATTTTATTTCATTTTATTTGTTTACTTATTTATTTTGAAAATAAATGATGTGTATTCAAAACACTCCATCGATAAATAAAAATCAACTTTGGGATTCGATTGAAGCACTTATCCACGTAATGATTACAATGATTATCAACCATTTTAAAATAATAAAATAGCAACACCACTACACTTCTAAAATGTTGTCATGTGATTGATTCCATTATATACATACACGCCATAGGTTTGAATATTTCCTTTTGCCTGAAAAGCTTAGACCACAGATGCGTAGCCTGGATGTTACATAATGGTCAAGAAATAAATGGACTGTGTAAGAGAGGAATTTCCTTAAATAATTTCGTAGATGAAAATTTGCTTGATAAGATACAATCTGGCGTAAAATTCATTTCATAATCAAGTTTACAGTATCAAGATACTTCTATAATTAGTTGCATGTTCGGTTCTTCTTCAATAAGTACCCATAAATACCGATTATATTCTCATAAATTTCGGTCTGTTTGTGACGTTTGAGTGATCTGAAATGCGGCGGAAACTTTATGGGCCTCATTACATTTCCTTGTTCCATCGTCAATGTCATTTTAACATCGAATCATTGAGAAACATAACAAAATATTGATGACATCGTCGTTGAATCGAGTCGAACCACCATAATAAGACGGTTAAAAGACTGCAGAATTATTGAGTCTTCAATTTGTTCCATTTGAGAAATATTATCAAACGGGTTTAATTTGTTAATCTATTCCGGGGCGAACAATAGAATGCCCTTGTTCCAGAAGAGTGGAATGATTAATGAAGAAATTTCCTATCCGATAATTCAAGAAAATTCCGTCTATATAGCCACATTACAAGCTTGCTGAACATGTCTTGAGCTCACTGGCTTGGAAAATATAATTTTACGAAAGGTATGATAACAAACCAAATATTTTTGCGAAAAGTGGAAATATTTGTTTATTAATGAAGCAAACAGATTATGGTATTATGGAGTCTAGCAATGCCGAAAAGCAAGAATTCGAGGTAGCAAACATTAAGACGTGATGGAAAATTAAAAAAGAGTAAAGTAGTAAAAGTGTGATATAAAAGTCAAGATGCACAATGATATGACCATACACACAGATGACTAAGAAACAAAATATATAGTCAAACAACTGATAAAGCCAATCCACATAAAAACACGCCGCATTGATATTCTGACAATATCAAACACTTTTCTCAAAACATCTGAACAGAAAGATAAGCAAAGATCTATCTCTGACAGCTATATGAGGGAGAAATGATGGCCTGGCTACAAAACTGACAAATTTTTCCCTTATCGCGCATGCACGTGTTTTGTATCAGTCAAATTTCCGGTAATCTTTCAATCAGGAAGATTTTGTAGTAAGTTTGTTTACTATGTGCAACACATGTTAACAATGATTCAATTTGTCTGTAGTGTCACTCTGATTGATAAGTCTACGGAAGAATGATATTTCAAATTATATGTCCCGTGTAATTTAAATTTCGGTACATGAGTTGTGTATTCGCTTCTAGCATACCACCTCGTTCATGTTACAAGTTCTTAGTTTCTTATTAAACCCCTGTTCCATTTACTGCCCCATTGTTGACGCCATTGAAATACAAATGATTTCATGTTTGACATTTGGCAACAAAACCTTTTCTTGACATATTTTGGAGTAATTTTTACACTTACTCGGAGCATTTGTTGAGCTATAATTTCCACTGGATATAACAAAAGGTTGTACTACTGTGCCAACTACAGCTTGACTTGGGTATGAGATGTGGGAACTGTTAAAACTGCTGGTCTGACCTGGGGGAACAAAAAGTCTCGTTACTTCATGTGTTACTCTGGTGAAGTGAATATATCAATTATGTGCACTATACATGGGTGTCCGTTGCTCACTTGGTTTTCCCGTGATGATCTACTGTCCAACCAATAAAATATTATGGCAAACACAACAAAATCTGAGTCTTTGTTGGAGTGTAATTATAGATGTGCTAATCGTAATTGCCTGGATTCTTTTTTTTTCGCAATTCAAAATTCAAAATCAATACCCCTTATTTCCGTTGCCATCAATCAAATATCATTTTTCATCAGTACTCGTCTAGTTATAAATGGGGTTCGTCGCCTTCGTTAATACAACTTTTATTCGCGGTGAAGAGCTTTTGATGTAAAATAATAGCCAAAAAAAACTTCAGTTGCTAGAACTGCTAAAAATTTGTGATTTTTTTCTCTCTCTAAATTCTCGCTGGGTAGCTGTATAAGAAGCATTAAATAGATAAATGGCTGATTTTTTTCTGATTATTTCCCCACTTCCTTTGCGCGATAAAATAATGTATGGTGGTTGTTGGATTCGTGCAAATATACTGTATCATACCTTAGTCTGTGCCGGCGAGTGTTAGAACGTGCATATATATATCTTAGATTTGTTAGTAATTGTTATTGAATATTTTTCCCCAACCTTGCATCTTTTGTGAAAAAGAAAAGCAAAATCGCAGTGATATATATATAGGTATATATAATACATGCAGAGCTAGCGTGACATGCGCTTTGCATTGTTTCACAGAAGCGGAAGACGGTAAATTGTCAGGAAATTGACACAAGCTTTCTCTATCAAACATCAAAGTTTGACTTCGGAAATGAAAACCATGTCATCATTTTACATCAATGAGACACATGGTTGCTTTGAAGTTCCTATTCTACAAATTAAAGCACTTTTCTCCCTGCGTGTATTTTCAAACTTAAAGTATTTGTCAACATGACTGATATGATCAATGTGTATATCACAAAATTAACTCCTGCCGTTAAATGTTAAGACAATTAGTTGGGTCTTTAATCATAATCTAATTCCGATAAAAATTGTTTTGTTGTTTCAAACAAGTTATTGTACATGAGTAAGGACAGGGGAAAAGGGATAAATAGGGAAAGTGAAAAGTTGTTTTCTTCTAATTACCTGATTAAAAGGAAATAAATTACTCCTTAATCAAATAACAAGTTAAATTATACTCAAATACATATTCTCTCTTAAGTCATGTGAATTGTTTCCGAATGATTTTGAGTTGTTTTATTTTGGTTCGTTAGGAATCTATTGATGTTGAAAGCGAACTAGTATAGAAGTGTAATGAACCGAAAATACCTACGAGCTAATTCTGTATTATCTGTACTACACAATTATCATTTTTGTATACCCCTCCCCCACCCCCGTTATTATTATTATTATTATTATTATTTTAGAATTTTGTTTTGTCTAAGTAGATACGTTTCATATTTAATAAAAGATATATCAAGAGTAAAAGTATACTTGTTATATAGGTTTAATGAAATTACAAATAAGCAAAAATACTCAAATGAAAGCAAACGGATAACATGAGCAGCAATATGGCAGAGCTTATGATTATGCATGTTCTTATGAAATTAGTTCTGAAGCTTTACAGATGGATGACTTTGAGATAGTACGAGACAAACTACAGAACAGAATCATCGGAAATGACAAAATTAAACAAAGTTATTAATCTTGAGAGATGGTTTCTAACTGCTATATTTCTTAGCAGTTTTAAATTCGTGAAACAGATCTACCAACTAAATCTAGAAATAAGCCCACGCCATTTTACACAAAATTTGTGAAAGTGTTTCTAAATTCCTAGATAGTGAACTGAAAAATAAAGAACATGCTTACTTGAGAATTGTCCAGTAAACGACGGCAATGGTGTATAAGACTGGGTTAAGGTGGGTTGAACGGGCTTAAGCTCTGTCAAGTTACTTGCTCCCCCGCTGGTGGGGGTACCAGGCTTGGGGGAAGGGGTGTTGTTATTATGGTTGTTGGTAGTTGTTGTTGTGGTTGATGTGCTATTGTTGTTTGCTGAAATGGGGAAACAATAGCATGCATGGAGTACTTATGCATAATGCAAATACAAAAAATAAAGAAAAAAATTAAAATTGAAAAGCATTCACAACGTTCTAAAATCATAATAAGAGCGAAAGATACCAACTGAAATGAAGCAAAATATGACTTATGTCTGTTTTACTGACAAATACAACAAAGCAATGAAGTTATGTCTAATCTAACTGCTTGCAATTTCAATGAGAGAAGAAATGCTTCATAGATGGATTTATTTCTTTTCTTGACGTTACTAACGAATTCAGCATGATTTACTGTTTATGAAGTAGACGATAGAGTTTAGTAAATCGGATTAGGTGGGAATTATTTTTATCATCTGGTTTATTTATTGGTCTATTTCCTATCTCTGAATGTGACGCGGACATGCAAATGACCAATGCATCAAACCAACAAGATTGCTATGGCATTCCAAACTTTCGTTAGATTTGGGTTCCACCGGACATGAATTAGAAATGTTGCCAAATATTTATTAGAAAAAAATCTATCTTGATTTACATATATGGATAGTTACATCGATAATCTAAATCTAGATGATATTATGACGGATTAGAAAAAGACTTTATATTTCAGATTGATTATCATCCAAATTAAAAAAAAGATAAAGATAAAATGAAGACACGTAGCAATTTCCTAACGTATAAAATGCGTTATCAGCTTGGGATGCTTAGTATATTTTTTCACACTTATTGATAATTGTAATCAAGATACTTAATCGAACTTTAATCGGGTATATCTTTCAATAATGTTGGTTATTCAAAATAATATCTGTAAGACATATAGGAAAGGTAGATAAAAGTTTGCTTTAGTTTGAAACAGTATCTTCTTGGGATAATACAGAGTGTATTGATATCAAACATTTACAGAAAGAATTTATAGAGACTGTGAAAGACAGAAAACTAGTAAGGTCTATAGTCATATAGTTTTTGGAAAACGTAATATCTTACAAAGGAATGTTACACAGAGAGGACTTAAGATAATTTGTCAGTGTGAAAGATAAGTAGGTAGCCATTTTGTTAAAAATGTACCTTCCGGAAACGGATCTTGGGAAGATGATTGTACTTCTTGTGTCACAGTAACCACTATCGGTTTCAAATCCTGAGTTGCATTTTCAGGAATAGCAGTAGTAAGTGATTGACCTCAAAAAATTAAAAAAGAATAGGTATTCAAACTGAAATAGGGGCATAAAAATTTATAGATATTTCAATATTTATAATGACTGAACAAAATATTTCTGAAAATAATGCAAATTCACAAAAATAGCATTCCGTTCAAAAAAGGCGTGCAAAGTATGGAACACACGTGCTATATAGTATTTGTACATTGAAACAGATTGACGTTTAACATATAGTCACGGATGTTATCATACAATTCTGAATTATTCAGTATCATTATGTTAGTCTTACAATTAGTCTACTTTCGTCTAAACGATGAACGAGTACAAAAGTCACAACGATCATAGCAACACTTATCTTACCTAATGTTGGATTATAATTTGAAGTTGCATTTTGAGATTCTGTATTTGTAACTGTTCCTATGGCAGGAGAAGGCATTGTATATTCCACTGGCGCAGAGGGGGCTTTTATATCCCCTGACACCGTCGTCGTTGTAGTTACAAACTGAGCATTATATGTGGGAGGAATATTTGCTGGCACTGCTGCCGGATACATCTGTCCATTATTTAATATTAGAGCATGTGGGATCTGTTGGCCCTCGGGAACCCCTCCATTTTCCTGCCGTGCAATTTTGGGGGGTCTTGATGTTGCATACCACATCTGTGAAGGAAGAAAAGAATGATAATCAAATTCTGGTGTAGACTTATCCATAATTGTTTAGACACCATCTTATATAAAGCCTTTCAATATAATTCATTTAACCTGAAAATAAATTCAGGATGTATATCTGTTTTATAAATTGTAGAGACTACGATATAAAGATGCATTGAATAATAAATTTATCATAAAAAAATAGCAATGAATCGTTCAAGAAATTGCAGAGACTATTATATTATGAAACCTGGAGCAATTTATCTACCTGAAAAAGTTACCAATATAAGTACTTACATCCATATTATTATTTGTATTTGGTTCTGTTTTCACTTCTGGTTCATGACCATTAACAACTACAAATACAAAACAAAACATTGTCATGTCAATAAAAGTCGAATAGAAATACTACTAATGCTTCTTTATTGTTTAGCGTTGGTAAGTGTATTAAAATGTGACATTATTTTAGAATTATAACCATACATAGAAATATGCCAATACTACTCAATGCTTTTCAATGGGTTATTTATTTGCTAATTCCTGTTGACAACTGCTTCAACTGGAAGCAGTTGCTTCGTTATTACTTTTCATTATTTCCCTATTACTATTAATTTCCTTTCTTGGTTATGTTTTCATCTTCTCCGAATCTAAGGCATCAATGCATCATAAAGGAAAATAGCCCAAAACATCCTGAAATTCCTCAGCCTCGTAATATATACCACTTTACCGGATGTCAATTCAATGGATGTAGCATTAAGTTAGTGACACATTCAAGAGGTGTCTGTTTTTAACGACAAGAAAAAGAGCCAGAAATCTGATTTGTACAGAACAAAAAAGACACTCAATAAGAGCATAATGGCCTTAGTCTGATTCTTCCAGAGGCACGCGACAATCTGATTTCTCGAATTAGTGGTCTCAATGTAAAATTTATTTGTTGTCTCATTTGATGGTAATATTATTATCTTGATTCTATTACGAAACAATAGATTTTCCTCGATTGCCAAACACATTTACATGGCAAATAGATCCACAATTTCACAGGCATATGAAGTATCATAAACTGATCATTGACATCCAAACATGAAATAGATTAATCGTACATCAACCGAACGTTCTCAGTATGTTTCATCAATACATTCATTTCCAATTACGTCAGATTTGTGGTGCTCGTTATCACACTATGTGATTAGAACAATATACCGTAGAACCTGTCATAAACGAACACCCTACTGTCAAGACAATATGATATATCAATAAATATGTTTTCTCCAAAAATCCTTTGATTCTTGACAGTGGTCACTCGTCAATCGCGGTCGCTCATTACAAGCTCTTTCGGATGCTTAAATAGAGACAATTCATGTATTTAAATACAGACGATCTCTCAAAAGTGTTGTTTCAAGTTCCATTTCAATAAAATGACTCTTCAAAAGTGAAATTGAAAGAAGCTCTAGTTTGATAAATTGCTTCATCAAAAATGAAATTTGAAGACAGACAGCCTCTCGTGAGAGTGGAAACTCATGATTAGCAGTCCCCCATGATAGTGATGTGTCATAACGGACCCTAACTTACATGCATTTAAAACTATGCGACTGTTTTATATTTTTTCTGCCTATTCTATTACCGTCTGACTATCGGTGGAGTTTTTAATTTAAGGAATATATTTTACTTCATTTAAGTCCATTGGAATACTGAACTATCCAATTAAGTCATATGCATATACCCGGTTTCCATTTGATACCTTAATTCAAATCAATTCAAACAAGTATTACCTAAAACCTTAAATCACATACTTCCAAAACGATTTTTCTCAAAAAATCTGATTATCTTGTTTAATTAGCAAATACACAACATGTGTTTTAGGCCAAATTCTTCTCATTCATTCTGTGATGTTTACCACTAGATACAAAGAGGCGAATAGATGTTGAATTTTATGCCACAATTGATATTCTAATATGTCACTTCTAAGATTTTTGTATCCATTTGAATTCTGATATTTACATTCTAAAGCAAACAAAGGGAACATTTCGATTAGTATTTGAATTAATCTTACACCTATGGAAATAATTCGTCGATGTACTGATAAACTAAGATAAAGGAATAAAAGATAGATCGATGAAGTTATTTTCAAACAATTTTTTTTGCCAGAATATTATAGATAAAGCCATAAAATTTGAACACAAGTTTCTTAATATTTAATGAACATGAAGACACATTAATAATAATTGTTGTTTTAATTTTAATAATTCAATCCTATTATTTGCTTTCCCTCGCCGTTTGTTACCTGTGAAATCTTGTAATGGTGAACCATTAACTCCTATCGACAGTTTAATGGCAAACTGGTGTTACTCATTAATTATTGAAATTTCTCCGCAGCATCTACCCTCATTACCGACTTCTCGTTATCACTAGAGAGTGTTGGGACATCACAAGTTATCTTAGATTTGTCTCAATAGACTATCAGTCCGCAGCCAGACTGGTCTGCATTGTTTTGGAGACTTTGATGATTAATTTATCTGCTTCGGTGTCATACAACTCGCATTACTGTGTGACAACAAATGGAAGCACTAGATTCCATTTCTCATTTAACAAACATCGCGTGGTTCATGATCGTTTTAGCATAATAGATAAAATAATGTAGAGAACATTATTTTTTATTCCTCGCACGGTAGTTCCATGTTAAATACGTTTATCTTGTAGTCTTGTTCAAAGACATAAATCCAAATCAACATCAAAATAAATTTCGCTTGAAAATAAAAAGGGAACGTTTGGCAGCGTGTTTATTGCGCTGTTTCTTTACACAACATACATACCTTTGTAATGAAGTGAAAGCTACAGTAAATCAATCAAAGCAAACTTACTCCTACTCTTAGTCCAATATCCAATATAGATAGCGCCACCAATGTAAAAATGAAACCTTAATATCCCCAAGTGTATATAAATGAAAAAGGTGAAACAGTATTACTTCTTCATACCTACTTCATTACCTGTTTCTGACTTTGATTAACTATTAAATACTTCTATCAACACACCGATACCCAATAGTACAAATGTCCAGTACAAAATGGAATATCATGCATCAACATATCTCTTTGATGATGTTACATACACTATGTATGTACTGTGTTTGATCAATGCTCTGTTGGTGTAAATATTGATAAACACATGAACAAACTGTGAACTACAAAGCTGAATTGTGATCTTTTACATCTATGTGTATATGTTTCGAGCGGGTATGTAAGTTTAGGTGTATGAGCAACTGTGTATGGGTATATGCGTGTGTGTATGGTGTTTGTTTCTGTTTCGATATTTTTGTGACCTGCGTTTATGCGTGCGTCTAAAGGTAAGTTTTCATTACCTTGGTGGTCATCCCTCTTTCTCTTGTTGCCATTAGGGTCCACCATACTTTGAGCGTTCTGGCTTTGTTGTATCCCCAATATCCCTGTGATTGTATATGGCCCTGGCTGCCGCTGCATAGCATCGCTGTTTGGTGAGGTTTGGTGAGACAATGGGGAACTACCCGTCTCGTTAGATAAGGAAGGACTAGTCTGTCCGGGAGAATGTTTAGCATTCTCTGCAGCTTTGTTCCGGACAATTCTAAAAAAAGGACATTAAAACATACAGAAATAAAACATTCACAAAACTCAGTTCTACTGTTTTATTTAACAATGACATAAACGTTTCTTAAAATGCCCATAAAAGCAGACAATATTGGTCATAGGCAGCATTTGTGATAACATTCTATATTTAAACATATACATGCACTAATTCAATACCTTATGTGTAAGCTTGGTCATCTTAACTACCAAAGTTAAGAAAGACAGAGGGGTAATTGCATAAGCTCCATTTCTCAATCCATTAATGAGGAGGGCTTACAATTGTTGCCATACTGTAAGATTTAACTCGAAGTTCAAGAACCAATTTGGAATAAAGTCAACTTATGTACTCTGTTAATGAACCAAGAATAACCCAAACCGTATTTTATTCAGAATATTCATTCATTACTTGAAATTCGTAGATATTCACAGAGTATTTAAGTTTTAACTAGAATTTAAAATCAATTACGATTTTGGAATATTTTCTTGATTAAATGCTGTATGACCTTAGAACAGGTATGGAAATGTTTAGCATTGTACTGGGCATGAAGAAACGTTGTTTCACTTATCTATCAACCTTAGCTTTTAATGCAAACACAAATAACAAAAAAGAATCTTGATAATCGATTATATTCCCCAAAACATTTTGAAGGAGAACTTAATGATAATTAGGATAAGTCACACTGTTTGCTATATCTTTAGAATAGCATACGTCACTTTGTACAAAAAGTTTGTATACAAGTACGTCATACTATTTTTCAACCTCCTCTAACATCATAAATCTAGGGAAGTCGTTAATCAACAGAAGAAGTTTACATAGTGATGATACAAACTAAACAACCCTCAAAGTTTGAAAATATAGTCGGTGCACAAATGTAGGTTGGGGTCTTTTGAAAATCAACATGACTTCATTTCACTAAGTTTCTATTCCGAAATTCCTACTTTATACTGTTTTCTTCGTTACCATAAGGTATAAAATTGATATTAGGTAGACTTAACTTTGAACGGTTCGCTACAAAAAGTATTTCCCTATGCAAAAGGTATGTTGGTTAAATCAAAATTGTCTTATTTTCAGTTTTGGTGGTTTTTTTTCTGGTTTTTTTGCTATACTTTACTGTACCTATTTGTAATAAACTGTCATCATGGGGGGAAAAGATTTTTGTTCTTCATTTATTCTGCTTATCGTATAACGTATCCTGAACATGTCTGTTGAAATTGAGCAAGACCTTTTGTGTTTTAGATTTTATCACACTTACAATGAGAATTTAAAAACCATATCAGGTGTTTGTATTTAAAAAATGAAATCAATAAAATTGAAACAACATATTCATCTGTTTTACTTTCACAATTACTCAATTAACACAGCTTAATACTTCAGTAGATACCAGAAGAAATTAGCCTTATCCGTTTTTACAGTTATTTCAAAGGACTAGCAGTACGTGAAAAAGGAAAATTTAACCCTAAAGGTATGTAATGAACCGTATAGTAGGCTATCTCTTTCACTATATTTTGTTTAAATAACGAGAGTTATGAGATATCGACATAGAAAAGGACGTTTTGTAAAACTATTCTTAAAGTTATTTCAGGTATTGTTTTAAAGTAAAGATGGAATCCTCATGTGGAATTTGACACCAAGGACTTTCTTATCTCTCGTCATTAATATTTCACATATTTTCTTTTTCCAACTTTTTGTCACTTAACTTTCTTCCAAATATCTTTTGTTTTCATAACAGGCATTGTCCTTAGATGACTTTGGACTTTTATTTATTGAATTGTACGTTGTTTTCAAAACAAAACAAAAATGCAAAAAAGAAGGCTAAAACAATGTACGTGACGCTTTTAATCGATCTGTCTTTGTCTACATAGGATTCAATCTTCACAAATAATTCGGAATTTCGATTTGATTTATTAAAGGAATCGAGTAACAAAAAAACGACTGCTGTGTAAGACTAGGGAGCAGAGTATAAAAGAGTTACATGGTGGCTATAAACATCAAGGCGACAAGCAAGCCATGTATGAAATTTGTTGTGCTTGTGTGAGGATGATCGGTGTCATCTGATACTTTTCACTTGGATTCCCTTCATCCCATCAGTAGCTAAATACTCCGTGCACTCGATGTCCCCACACAAATCACCACACACCCGCCTCGTCACAGAAAGAATTGTACCCAATGCTTCTCCATAAAATTCAACTCTAAGCTTAAATTCCTCTTGTTTCCGTCCCCTGATTTTTATGGTGATTAGACACGCAAACTTCCTCGAAACAGTTTCAAATTTTCCAGCAATTATGTCATTTTCTTTCGTAGATTTGCTCTCAACACGATAACATTTTCATCTAAACAAAGACAGCTGTCTTGACGAAAGGTTTTGTACAAGTGAAAAGTATTATAACCCTTAGTTCAGTTTTTAGGTCCCAGGGTGTCATTGTTTTTCATTTCAAAGATACCGGAAATGGATGATAAAGTTGCAAATGATTGACAACGAGCTATTTTCTGGCCCAAAGGTGCTAAAAACTTTGTACTTTTAATATTTTATCGACACTTTCCTAAATACAAGTGTTTTGCATAATCCTAGAACATGAGACCTAAACGGTGAGAATGCAAACATAACAAATATACTTTTTGGACAAATATAGATTAGAAATACAGTCCAACTACATCACATTTTTACAGAAGTACAATGAAGTTCTGCGAATTGTTAGGGTACTTTAAGAAAAAAGAACAGCCGTGCAAAATATCCAAGAAACTCTAGGATGTAGGACAAACACATTTGTATCGCAACTGTCTTTACATTTTTTTTTTATTTAAGCTTTACGCCGAACTCGACAAGCTTTCAGTTATATGATGGTGGCCAGATTTTATTGCAGGTGGAGAGAAACCGATTACAAATGTACCAGGGAAGAGACCAGAGGCCATCCGCAAGTAAACTGACAAACTTTCTCACATTATCAGTTTAGGTTCCAGCGAGCTTCGAACCCGCGCTGACAAGAGGTGAGAGACTGAGTGGTTTAAAGCGCAATGCTCTAACCATTCGGCCACGGAGGCCCAATTTACAATTCACAAGTGTTGAATATTCGTCACATTAATCATTTACTTTCGAAAATATGTTTTACCCGTGTATAGCGGACCATTTTTACTTCGCACTTCCCATCTGGATAATGAGAACTCATTAAAGTGTTAAAAATAATCGATTTATTCGGCTCCAATTATTCTGAATAATTTATAGACTTTCAGAATAAATGTGATAAATATTGCGTTTGTCGTCAGATACTTATCACTTTATGAAATATGAACTTCGCCAGTATAAGATTAGTAAGGTTCCATATAAATTTCAACTCAGTTTCGAGTTTCAATTGACCGGTAAGAATTTTACAACATAACCGCAAGCAAATCAGGGACTCTACTATATCATGTGCGATTGCGCCCATGATATATCATGGTGTACAAGATACAATTGCATTTTGATTGTTTTAAACTTATTTTACCTCCGTCATGGGCGCGTGTGGAAATATCAAAACAGCTGTGGGGTCACTTCTCAATGAAGTCAATAAAAACGAATTTATAATACCACCTTACGCCTGGCTGAATTATAATTGCGATGCAGAGCTTCAGAATTCGTCGGAGTCGATATTTCAAATAAGTGAGCACTGAAGCTTGAACGCGGACAAATTTCTTCAATAACACCCAAACAGTTTCTTTAAATTGTGAGGGAACTCCTGTCAATATTACGGTGGCAAAAGTCAGCCCGAACAATAAATCTAAAGAAAGATCTTCCCATTAGGAAAATACCCTTCTATCTGGTGTTTGATAATTAACTATCATTAAATTTTTCCTTTCATCCTTATTCATTCATAATAACTCACAAATTTCTCTTTGAATAATTTATCATTCTAATTTTATTTTACCTTGCATTTTTTTCGCTCTACACACTTACAGGAAAAACAACTATTCAGTAACTAACTATCAGAATACATCATTCCCCTAGTATAACTTCACTTCATTTACATATCATTGCACTTTCCATTTAGTTCTGCATTTTGTTTTCGCTGTACGTCTTTGTTTTGTCTTTGTTTGCCTATGTCGGCATGTCACTACCTTTACATTTCACTATGCGCTCCATTATTCTGTATTTCTTTTCGTTATTTACTTCTGATATACCTTCATTATCCACCACACAGAGAGAAGCAATTACAGTAATATTTGTGTAATATGTTTTCAACACAAACAGAGATCAAATACTATGTGTATTACTTTTCTCTACAGCAGGGAACTTAAATAGAATTTTAGAAGTTTTTGTCGGCCATGGATTTACATTATCTTTGTTTATACAATATATATGTTTTATCTATCACACACCAGAGTTATATGAACGTGTATGATGTAACACATGAGAGACAAATCGTATGTTTTACAAATAGTGAACAGCTATTTTGGCATATTTTCCAGACTTCTCAGCAAGAACTCAAAGACAGCTACTTCATTCGTTTTTAGAGGCGCACGGTAAAGCAAGTGCAAAATTGAGCATGTCGTCACGGTTGATTGCAAAGGAAAATTTGAAGACTACATCTAAGAAATTGTTCCGTCGGTGGATGTTATGATTTTTATCTTGCAAAAAACCTCAGGTTTAAATGTTTTGGAACATTGCAAAATGTAGTTTTATGTGAAGTTAAACGACGAACGTGTAACTGTTTTACCGCCGTTGAGACCACAAGAGAAATTCGTTGATGAAGGCATCTAAGCCTTGTTATCGCTATTCTAGTACCTTGGAGATCATAACATATACATCATCTCTTAATTCTAAAACACATTAGTTTGTCGAGGTTTGAGTTTTTCAAAATATGCATTTTGAAAAAAATGAATCCATTTCACTGAATTATTAAGCACAAGAAGGTAAATTTCAATTTAAATTCAAATGTAAATTGAATTTTACTTCGAACTTTTGTGAGGACTTTTAATTAGTGGAAATTTCTAGTAAATATTAAACGATATACATGTAGAATGCTCTTTTTTTCAAGATTAAATAACATTGCGGTTACATCTATGTAAAATCTCTCATCAACTGTAAGCCGTTCATTTAAATCAGTTTCCTGAAATTCAAAATCGAATAGATACCATACCAAAGATATTTCAACAAACATGAAAACGAGAAACGGTCAAAATTTCTAGTCTTGATTAATTTCGCATTTTGCCTGCACCTGATGTAGATTTACACGCTGGCCTATTCTTCTTGATTTTTTCTGGGTTTGTTGTTTTCAATACCTCTATTTTCAATACACCTGTTATCACTCGCTTGTAGCTATCAGATGACAATTTCTTTCACTACTTTTTCAGTAGGTACAGAACAACTTGCTTAAACCCTTCCATTCCCATGTCTGTATTATGAAAATGTTTGGAAACAAAATACTGAAGACAAATCAGATACGGCACACACCAAAGAATTGTATCTTAAATGACGGAAACAATTTATTTAAAAAGTAGATTACCTGTTTATTGAGCTAACACTGGGGACGTTCTCTGATGTGCAGACACCTTCAGCCAACAATCTGTCTCGGATTTCCCAAGCAAACATTGTAGGATTTTCCGCTTTGTAGCGTGTAATAGCATCCACCACCTTTGGTGTGGCAACCTTTGGTTTTGAGCCACCGATGACTCCGGGCTTAATTGAACCCGTTTCATAATACCTGAAAGAAAATTTAAAACAGTGAAACTTAGTAACAAGGTTTACAAATCTTTAATATCTGAATTAATTGTTAACGTATACTCAAATGTTTTGCTCAAGTAATTAAGGGCCTCAATTTCAGGTTTTTTTTATAATATTCAAAACACGGACACTATACCGAAATTCGATTCTGTATTGTATCTTTTTCATTTGCCATTAATATCTCAACATGTTACAAAATGTTTGAAATAAGAACTGGTAATTCTATATAATTTCAGAAATGAACCCTATGTTTTTCCATTATCATCATTTCTACGTTGTCTTCTAGTGAAACATGCATAAGTATGAAAATCGTTATATTATCTACAGTAAAATATTGTACTAAACATACTCAAAATCTTGATAGTGTTTGAAAATTCTAAACTGAATTTCAGCTGTTTTCTGTGCTATTCTATTTTCAAAACTCTCACATTTTTAAAATTGAAAAAAATGTTTACAAGGCATTTCTGATGTCAGACCTTCACAAGCAAAATAAGTACACTTGTCAAATTTCATTTCTTTGGTACATGAAGTATCAACAGAAAGCAATTTCGTCAAATTGAAGGAAACGCAAACTACAATTTCCGATAAACACCGAAAAATTCTTGGTAAGAACTGTCCAAAGATCATCTCGTGCATGTTTTGTTACAGTCAACAAAAATCCATTCATCAAGGTTTACAGTTTTGTCGTGATTTGACAGGGTACAATAAGCGAAAATCTTGAAAATAAAGCGAGAAAGTTTCATTTTTCCAATTATTGTCATTTTTTTATTGAACGAGCGCAAAATAAAAAATCATAAATACCCCCTTTGACATTGTCTGAATGACAGTCAATAAAAATAATGTTAATATAAGGTTCTTGTTACACGATAACTTAATGGGTATAGCCAGATCCTAGCCAAGCAGACGTCGCGTTTCGTTTCTGCATCTATCGTGTTTGTAAGACACAAACTCGGCCCTAGTGACACAGCTAGTGTTAACAAATAGATCATGGTAATGATAGGATTTTGATTAAGTTACGACTCTATTTGGGTGTTTTTATTGACTTACCCTTACGGTAATACCAAGAATCAAAATCGAAATAAATTGATTAATTTGATTAAATGAAAAAGCAATCCTGAACGCGCTAAACTGATTATGATGTGAAAGGCTTCAATCTGATTAATAATAACATTTATTCTACGTCCAACTCTAACGATGTAGTAGTCATATTAATGAACTGTGGTTGGCTTAAATTTGAGACAATGTCGGTAACGTATAACTGGTTATACAGTAAGCTTACTTCGCCATTGATAGATCATTCTAATACAAAAAATAAATTTGAATTCAAAATGGTAATTTAAAATGGAAAATAAAATAAATAAAATGTAAGCATGTCAAAATCTTCGTTCCAATCTCAAGATTCAAGTGAAGTTTCCCTTTGAGCAATATTTCTATTTCTTTTTTTTTACAATGAATACAACGATTTTCAAAATAACAAACAAAAAAAAAACATTTAAAAAACATGACCACTTTTTGAATTGAATATAAATCTTTTCAACTTTTTTCTTGAATTGCGTGGGTAAAAAGATTACCTGCAAGAGCTGTACATTCTTTCCCATCTATGTAATTATCATTCCCATAGAAAGAAATCAGCAGATAGCCTAGGTTGACGCTGTCCACCTCGACTACTTTTATAATTCTGTACAAGCTGGTGCGATATGATAATGTACTAAGCCTAAGGATGAATATGACTTTATGTTGGTGATCTTTTGCCTAATTAAGCAAGGATAAATCGCTAGGAAGCAAGTTCGCTCCCCATCAATGGACACGAAAAGAAAACCATTCAATACCCGTGCAAAGTTAATTCGTTGTAGGTATCGCTCGGTCATGAAAACATCTTGCAAAACGGACAAGCATCCATTGACAATTTTAAAACAAGACACATGTAGTAATTTGAGAAAATGACTGTGGTCGGCTACTCTCTATAATTACACTGCAGTATTCATCGCTACATCTGATCGGGTACGATGTCGGATTTCGGCAATTGGACACAAGACGCACAATGCATTCTGTTATCTTGGGCCGAACTTGTAGCTCCTGGTTGACCCCTCACGCGGTTACCCTTTGGCACGGGTGCTGGGTGCAATGGTCATAAACCTGTCTTTTTCTCAATACAAGTCTTTTACCCGAATCCCGTACCAATTGTTCCTTCATACGCTCAATTAGATATGTTTTAGTTGTAACTAACAAGATAAGTGAGCATCTATTCTAACATGACTATAACCGCAGAAAATTGAGAATTCAGTTTCTAAAATTTACTTCTGCGGAAAATCAAAGGAAGAATTATGTTGATGTGATCTTAAAAAGCCAAATTTCTGTGAAAGGTTATACAAAATTGCAATGTTGTTATCAGTAATATCTGTACCTTATTCACCGTATTATGTGGTTTAATTTGAGTGTATTTTTCACTGCTCCATGTGATTTTGAATTTCAAAATTTTACTTAGGCGATTATTTTTTTTTGCGAAATAATATTACTTTTATAAGTGGGTTGATATCCAAATATGTTTATAGCTTAAACACAATTGTCCTTTCTTTGGAATCCATCCTATTTTATGCATCTAATTTTCATGGATTGCTTTATCAATTGACATGGAAATTTGCAAAAATGAAAAGAAAGCTAAAAATATTAATAAGCCATCTATCTCATTATATATTCTCAAATTATTCGTTAGTCTAGGTGGTAGGAGTTTTCGAAACAGCAAAATAATCTTAAAATTACAGCCTGTAATGTTTCTATTTTGATACAACCCACCGCTTAAAAAAATGTTTTATAGAAATATGTATATTTTGGCAACATTATATAAATGATTTGAAAAGTTTGGCCTACCTTCCCAATATTTTACTAACACAGCCATGAGAAACACGAAGTTGCCGTGAAATATCACAAGGTCGAACTCCTTGATGGGCTAACTCCACAATCCGTTGTCTAACCACATCTGGAAGAGGTCTTCCATTCACAAATACCCCTCCAAGTTGATTCACCCCTCCGTGACCTGAAGGAAATGAAATTGATTTTCATAATAAAAGTAAAGACGAATTACATTTCTGAAATATGTAAGAAAAGTACTCCGTCTTAGGGAGCTACGAATTTGAGTAAATATATTTATGATAAATATGTGAATATAAAATATATCGACAAAATCCCTGGGTGGCTTTCGAAATATTGTTAATATGCGTTAGCTTACCTTGAAAGCTACAGCTCATTTCCATATTTCCAAACATATTATATTTATGAGTGAAAAATGAATGGTCCATTGGTGGCATATAATACATCGGCATATTGGTACACATCTTTGAATATTGTTTTTCAATAAACTCACAAAAGGTGTCTCATTTATTTTGTGTTATGAATTCTTTGAAAATATAGATGATAAAAAAACATATCATATAACACTAGCTTCCGTAGATGGTATATTCTCTTATAACAGTCATCACTTATATAATTTATCCAGCCCTCTGACCAATCAAATGGATCCTGTTCACTTGTAGCATAAAATCAATTGAATTATGATAAAAATACACATTTCAACACACTGATCCGACACCAACTGCATAAAATTGGATGTCGTCCTCGCTCTTGACGCAACACATCATTAAGGGGAAAACAGCCGTTAGCACCATTTTGTTTTGATATATTCTGATGGCAGTGGACCCTGACAACGCACATCCTTGGCTGTTTAATGGAGTTTCAAATAGTTATAATTACAGGTTTTTTTGTTATTGTTGATATCACTTATAATCTGATAAAAACCCTTTTCTAAACTGTAGAGTTTTTTTTTCGTTATATGTAAGAGGGTTTAGTAGTCTATGAACAATTTATGCAATATCTGCAGAGCTTTGAGAAGGAATTAATTTTTACAAAGTATCACATCTTGATTTATTTGAATCTGGCTAATTTGTGTAAAATAATTTAATTAGATTGAAACTTAAGAAAAATAAATTTTAAAAAATAACATAAAAGTAAAAAATGAAAAAAATATTGTCAACGACAAAAAGAATAAACAGTGAGTAAATGTTTAACCTGCAGAAATTTGAACTTTATTAACGAGCTATCCATGGCGACATATTATCACTTAAATATTTCTTTTTGTCAAGTTGATGGGATCGCAGTGACCAAGTGTTATCATTAATAGCCGGGATTTGGCTGGTCAGTCACGAATTATTAACTGTCATATATAGTCAGTCTTCCAGATCACCTATTTGCCCCAAAAATTAGATTAGAAAACAAATTAAAAAGCAAAATCAAAAAGCCATCCCAACACACAAAATAGTCAAAATAAATTTACCTGCAAAAACATCATAAGCGCGGGGCTGAAGCTGATAGGCTAGGGAGGGTGGTGCGTACGTCCCGGGCCACGTGTTTTGCATGGTTCGATTAATAGTCAAACACTGGTACCCAAGTAGTGATACTTCGTGTGTTATAAGATACTAGTGTGAAGCCTAGTCGGGTACCCTACCACGGCTGTGCTGTTGTTCTTACGACTCCACTTGAACGCAATAGGTTTATTTGAACGTGAGGGTTCAATGCGCAATCTTATTGTAGGTATCACGCTTATTGAGAGGCAGGCCGTGTGAACAAACCAATCGTTTGTCACCATTAAACGTCCGTACTCCAGTAGTTAAGGGTATCGTCAATAAAGACGTATCCTGTTACAGCATTCAATACTAATTTCTTATTGTTTTTCAACAATAAAGTATGTACCCTCATATGACTAATGTTTCATTGTAAGCTATTTCTCGCAATGCGTGAGAGACAATGTCAGAGATCAAAGTTTGGGCTTGAGTTTGATTTGTCTCATTCTAAATTTATTACTGTTTTATTGTGATTTTAGTTGAATATGTTATTGCTTACATGAAGCTACATTATGTAAATACAGCATTTTGCTCTTCTAAAAAGCACACTGTGTAACTCATTAAAACAGTAAGTTTATAAAACTGCCCTATGTGCCTGCACTTACGCACTAATTTGAGATTCATGGATTTGTTTATTTCAGGACCAGAAAGATTTAGACAATAATTTTTCAGGAATTATAAACGACAGTGGAAAATTTTCTGCACCAAATGTCAAAGCAATCGAGAGTCGTGGAGAATTGGTATCCAAAGATGAGATAATCGTTACCGTTTGACTCACTCCAACAACCGTTCTATCGCTTTTGCATCAAAGACATATCCGCATAAATTGCCTTAATTGGACAATATTATACTTGATTTGAAATTGTAATGGTCTATCTTGTTTCTTTGGCTAAGAAGTTCAAAGTTTTAGCTAAAATGCTCATTTAAATAATGGGATATATTGCTGTTAACGAGGCTGTTCTGAATTTACACGTTAGTACATACAATATCATTACAAGAATTCACAACCACTGATTATTTTTATTCACTTTCATTTGATTATTTCTTGTTGTAGCGCGATGAGAAAAAAAAGTTAACAGGGTTTTCAACATGTTGATGGCCTCAATTACATTGCTCTGACGCTCGCCACGACTTTCCATATTAACACACAGCGAGTATTCATACACGGAGAAAATATTTTCCCGTCAACTGTGTTAGATCTTTATCTAAGGTACAAAAGCCCTGCATGGGACCAGTTCGATTGACCAAAAAGGTGTTAAGATGTAGTATATTGATGCACTTTTTCAGTTTAGAGTTTTCACATTTAGGTTGAAAGTTTATACCTGAGTGTCGACAGGTGACCTGATTGATAACCTCCTCTGGGCAAAAAAAACTCCATCATTCTACTACAAAAGAAATAGTTTTGATCTATTTGATAGGACCGGTAGGACAATTTCTTGTCACCTCTTAGTGCTGGGACTTTTTTTACGCTTTCAAAGTGAAAAATGTCTCTGTTTTTAAACAGTAGTCTGTCATTTTGCCCTCATAAAATGAATTGCTACATACCTTACTTTAGCCACTCTATCGTTCCCCAAATCACAAACATACTAAATAAAATCCGGCTATATAGAATGAAATAAATATGACACAGTCTCGCAAATAAGTAGTATAAAATAGCGACCTAAAGTGGACTGATGTTAATTATCAAATAAACTTAGCGATACAGCAAACTAACTTACTACAAAGAAACGACGAAGGTCGAGTTGTTTCATTGAGCACTTCTAGGTTTTCAGTTCAGGAAGATGAAACCTATTCATTTTGACGAGGCGTGTAGTGTTTAGTTTTGATAATGTATTAGATTTTCATGAATTGGCCTTGTAAATATTACCCAATGTTTGCATACATGTTCTTTGATCCGGTCCGTGCTCGCGACTACACTCAAATACATGCAATGTAAAGATGGTTAAAGGAAGGTTCCGCGCTATTACCATCCCGTGGACGATCGTGTGCTACAGCGACACTGTATGTCGAGTTTTGTACATTAAACAGGTGGTTTTGTCTAGATGCGCGTTAGTCCATTAAATCATTTAAAATCAAATTTCCAGTAAAACAAATGCCAGTTGAAGTCGATAGGCCCTGATTAGATGATGTTTCTTAGTACTGATGCTATGCATATCGCAATGCGCAGGACACCTGTCACTGAAGTTCTTAGGAGATTTTGTGTGAGTATTTTTGCAAGGTATTAGACAAGGTATTAGAACTTTGAAATATTGATTGCGAGTTAATGATGAAAAACATACATATTGCTTCATCTAGTAACCTCATATACTTATAAAGATATTTATCAGGCTTGTTTTCTTTTTTCAAAACAACTTAAAATAAACATAAACAACGCCGCCTTCTTTTATTGCCCATGAACCCCAGATGTTGCAAAAACAACGTATCAACATTAATTCATGAAAAACAAGGAGTGTATAAATTGCTGCATTATTATTGGTCCAGATCGATGTACAGAGTGAGAGGAGAGAGAGGGCTGCTGATATATTGTGATGATGATCTAATATGATACCATTTAAGTAAGAAAAATATAGTAGGATTCAATGACTTACTTTTACATGAATGATAAAGGTCCATGGGCATTGGGTTATGAAATCTATAGGCCGTGCTTAAATCCATATCCTGGGACATAAAGCGTGTCCTGATTAATTTGGATGGTCACTCTCCAGAAAAACAATAATCCAAAACAGTTCCGGTTTTGTAAATCAGTGAAGCGCAAGTACTCTAGATAAAATAGTACGGACTAACTCACTTTTTACTAACTCGATTTCAGAGAGAACTTTTGAAAGTCAGACTTGTCACCCATATCATTTGAGGTCTTCTATGAAAACGTCATGGTGTTATGAATAGACAAACAAATTGTCACAGGCATCATTAATATAACTACTTCGTTCGGACCACACGATCCGTAACGCCAGTACTGTCTGATCTTATTTCACCCCGCTTGATCGATCAAAGTATGGCCAGCCCCTAAGCCAACGGTCCAGCCCACCTGTGTCTGCCTACCTGCCCATTTACCATATACGTATTTCAGTTGACGCATTTAATGTTTTCAAATGTCACTCGGGATATTTGACAGTTTATAACTGACGGGCTCGCGATTCCATTTTACTATCCTGTCCAAAAGTACGGGTACGTTAAGAATGTTTGAGTATCCATTGTGACAATCTTAACGAAAGAAATCGTAAAAATAGATTATGCTCGTATACTTAATGACAATTTTCATTATTTACCATGTTTTTCATTGTCCTTCTGCATATTCTGTATGTTTGTCTTATTACTAAATAAATGACAAGCATAAAATGTATAATTTCCCTCAATTACCATACCCATTTTATTATCAGCCAATACACTGTTCACGTATGATGGACTATAACCTTTTAATAGGATCGGGGTATCTCCGTGCAAAACACTTTAAATTTTCATGTTGTTTTCATGGAAATAAACATCAAAATGATTCTTGTATAAAGAGATTCTTTGTTTCAAAGCAAGCGAATATTGGATAGGTCCATGACATATCATAAGATCATGTCGGTGTATCGGAATTTTCTCGTTAAAATTATGAAAAATTAATTTCCACACTGACACTGCCAAAACCAGGACGATTCCTGAGAATAAACCAAACATATAACTTACCTCTTAAAGCATAAAAAACAAATATCTACTTCATTTTTAATCATCAAAGGATTTTATGCTTGATTTTCAGAGTGTGAAGGTTCTCTACACTTACAAAGTAACATAACGTGTATGCATATA